>CM024724.1:12559462-12851963 GCA_014182545.1 Eucalyptus globulus | reverse complement strand
AAGAGCGACTGAAGAATGGTTCGGGTCCTGGTCGGATGATTTATGTCGCAAGGCTGGACGACCGAAGAATGGTTTGAGTCCTAGCCAAGCAAAACCTTAGTCTAGGCGACCGTAGAATGGTACAGGTCCTAGACAACATTTATTGCTCTAACAGGCGACCGTAGAATGGTACGGGTCCTTGACAACACCTATTCCTTATTCAGGCGACCGTAGAATGGTAGGGTCCTTGACAACACCTATTCCTTATTCAGGCGACTGTAGAATGGTACGGATCCTGAAAAATCATTTTTTTGTTTAGGCGACCGTAGAATGGTACGGGTCCTGGGAAAGCAGTCACTTTGCGAAGTCATGTTACTATTCTAGGCGACCGTAGAATGGTACGGGTCCTGGGAAAGTAGTCTCTTTGCGAAGCCATGTTACTATTCTAGGCGATCGTAGAATGGTACGGGTCCTGGACATGTAACACCAATTTATCTTGAGTTACTCTACCATCCCCGAAGGTAAGTAATTCCAGGTAAGTTCCTTTATCATTTGCATTAGCATTTCCATGCATCATATAAATTTCATTTCAAAATGGGATTCATCTTCTCGCCAAAAAAAAAAAAAAAGTCACTCAGTATATCTGCATCATTAACATTTAGGTCTCAACTTGTCTTTGAAGGCAACCTCTACGAGTTCACCTTTAAAGAAGGGCAGCTGTTGACACCTATTTTTAGCAAATCTAAGAAAATAAAGAAAATAAAAATTGCATTGGAACAAATAAAAGGAAAAAATAAAAATAAAATGAGGGAAATTGATTTGATTGATTATGCATAGAAATTTGAAATTCTGATGAGCATTCGGATTTCGTTAAATGCAGAAACAATTTAAAAATCAAGTGAATAAGAGGCAAGAATTTTGCAAAATTGAAGAAATCTGAGCAGGATCGAGCTGATTGCGAAATCATGCTCTGATTTACAATTTTGATTTAATGCGAGAAGATGGAAACTCGAAAAATGCCATACAAGGCGGCCGTTCGGAATTAATATAAAAAAGAGTTTCATTTTTCGTATGAGTGGTGGCGATTTTCAAAAAATTAGAGAGTGAATCCAAGAAAGAATTTTCAGAGAAAAAAACGTGAGGAGTGCTTTTTCTTTTGGGTTTTTAAGCTCAAAAACCCCAACAAAAATCAATTCATTTGTTTTGAGAAGAAGGGAGAAGTCAAAAGTCAAAAAGAAAATATAGCAAAGAGATGAGACAGAGAGAGGAGACATAGGAAGTGACGTGAGAGAAGAGAGAGAAGAAAAAAAAAGAAGAAAAAGAGAAAAAAGCTCATGTTCATCATCTTCTCCGAGTCTCCCCTCACCGTTCCACCTGCCGGCCTTCGCTACGCCGGTTGCCGCCGCTGCTGCCTTGACGCCAAGACGCTGCTGCTGCTCCTGCTCCACGCGACTCGACGCCAGCGACCCGCGACGCCCTACCACCGGTCTCGCCGCTCCCCCCGAGCACCACCGCGCCTCCGCCACCATCGCCTCATCCAATTCGCCCCTGACGCGCAGCAGCACAGCCACTCCATTCGCCGCTCCTCGTCGCTCCACACCAGCAGCACCGAACGCCAGGCGTCCCAACGACCGCACTCCCGCCCTCGCCGGAGCCGCGCCACTGCAACGCCCCTGTTCCGCTCGCGAGGCTCGCCCCGACGATCGCACTCCTGCCCAGCCAACGCCAGAGCTTCGAAGCCTGCTGCTCCCGACCTCGCCGTGCCACCGCGTCGTTCGCCTCAGCCTAGCATCCGATGCCTTCGTCGCCCATCTCCGCTCACCGGACGCCGCGACCGCAAGCCCGAGGCCCCCTGCCATCCCTGCTGCGCCCCACCGTTTGAAGCCCGCGACCCGAAGATCACACCGCCCCGCTCACCTCCGCCCAACACTCGGCCGCCACCGCGTTGCTGTCCGGCGCGACCGACACCACCAGAGCCTCCCCGCCTCGCTGCTCACCGTCGCCACAGTCACCGGAGTCCTCGTCGGTAGCTACCCGCTACTCTCGCTAGAGTCCGCTGCCTGGCGAATCCCACTTACCGGAGCAACCATCATCTTTGCTTAAAGAAAAAAACAAAAAGAAAAAAAAAAAGAAAACACATCGATAGTTTTTTCTTTTTAATTTAATTTAATTTATTTTACTTTATTTTTTTTTTTAGTATAATTAGTCTTTAATATATGATTGAAATTTCAACATATCGCATGATTTGCAACTGCTTTGGGTTTTTTTTATTTCATCTATAAGGCTCTAGATGAAGTAATTAAAAGCAATGCGGGAATAAAATTGATATTTTGATATTTAAGGCTTAAGATCAATTTATCGATTTTACTTGCGAAATTTTACCTTATGATCTGAATAATGTGTGATATTTTCGATGATTTTAGATGATCTGTTTTATCTTAATTGTTTCAATTATCTTGAAATATGTTTGAGTTAAAAAAATATCGCGTGCTTTAGGGTCATTTGCATATTTAGACTAGACATTTTATTTATCATCAATTTTTGAAAAAAAAACATGAATTTAGGATGTTAGATTTTTGTTTCATTAGCTTAAATTGCATGTTTAATTATTTGACATTTTTTTTTTCGAAATTAATGAAACAAAAACACAACAAAAAATAATCATGCATATGTCATGTAGTGTTAAAGCATATTTTGCACGTCATTGCATATTAGGACTAAATTGCACTTAGTTCAATTCTAGATAATATTTTTCTTAATTTGTTATAAGTTTAGGTATTTTTAGATATATTGCATTTTAGGATTATTTAGGTTAAGATAATGTTTTATTTTAAATTAGGATTTGGCTCAACCTAATTCCTAATATAAATTAAATAGGATCTTAATCTAATTAGATAATTTTCACATTTCACCTGAAAAATACAAAAAAAAAATGTCATAGGTTAAATTAGTTTTATTATTTATGATAAAATGCATTCTTATAGGAAAAAGAAAAAATGTCATATGCACGTCATTAGGGCTAGATTCACTAGGACGCATGTCATTTAGTATTTTTGCTAGGCTTATTTAATTAGAAATCACATGTCGTTAGAATTAGCGCATTGCATATTGCATGATTTTCATTAATTAAGTGAAAAAAAAATTGCGTGGTAATTAGAAACCATATCTAGGGTTGTTGATGTGGTTTTTAACTTAACATTGCAGATGCTTTCGTTGCTTTAAGGTAAGTTTTTGCAATTTATTTATTGTTTATCTGGGTGTTAAATTGGTGGATTGCGAACCCGCATGATCACCTCACATGTTAAGAAAATAGATTTAAAATCAATTTAGGCTGCCTGCAAAAACATTTTTTGAAAATAAAAGAATGGTACCGAAAGGGCCTTAGAGAAATCTAGTGTAACCAAGTCCCCGTACCCATAGTCTCTGGTTCGTAGGAGTAAAGTGAAACTCCCGTTACTTTACTTGGGTTTCTAATCGGCCCACCAAAAAAATAGATTAGTGGCGACTCCTGATAAAAAAAATCAATTGCATGTTAAGAACTTGAACTTAAGTTGCGAATTGGTATGGGCTTGGAAGAGCCCGAATTAAGTCTAGGCTTAATAATCCATTAACCAAACCCTAGGTGGTTTACACCCAAAAAATTGGTCGCGACAGTGCCTTGAGAAGCAACTTTGGGAAAATACTATTTGGTAAACACATATTTGGGAAGTCCTTTAACGAAACCAATTTAAGTTTTTAATTTTTCTTTTTTAAAATTGAAACAAAAATAATGACTTCTTCTTTTTTTTTGCATTGAGATGTATATTTAAAAGAGATATATTAACAAATTTAATGACTTATATATATATATATATTGCACTAATATATATATATATATATATATTTGCACTGATATGTATATAAAAAGAGATATATTAACAAATTCATAAGTTAAAAAATACATGAAAGTGGACTTTTTCTCAATTAAAAAGAAAGAGTAATTTCATTATAATAAACATGATTACATATGCATCGAAGAAAGAAATAGGTTTTTATTGAAAATTACAAACATCCTTAAGTATTTACTAAACTCATTGCTATTTGATCACGATAAATTGTCATTTGAAGTACGCCCCCTCATTTGTCATTAAGGTCAACTGAATATCCATAATTGGATCCAAATCTGCTCTTGCAAAATGTCTATCATTGGCGACGTTTTGTCGTATATAATTATGCAAAATCATTACTGTTATAACAATTTTTACTTACTTCTAAAATGAAAAATTTGGCATATGCTTTAGAATCTTCCACTTCTTCTTCAAGATATTAAAAGCTCGCTCAATTTACAATCGTAGCGAGGAATGAGCACGATTGAATATCTCTCGATAACCTGTAGGGGTAGGACCTTGTTGAAATTCTAGCAAATGATATCTAACTTCTTTGTATGATTTCAAATAACCTATCGGATTTGGATATCCAGCATCTACTAAATAATATTTACATGCACAAATATAATATAAATTTAATCAACATAGACTACATTAATATGTATTAATGTACAAAAACCATTCATTAACAAACCTAGAGGAAAATGAGGAAATTGCACATCACGTCTCCCTAAAACTTCATAGAAAATAAGAGTATCATGGGCTTGACATTCCCAACCAGCCAAACATAAGTGAATTCCATATTAAAATTACACACCGCTAAGATATTTTGAGTCGGTGTACCTTTTCAACCAATAAAATGAATGTGATCTTTTACAGGTATCACCACTGGGATATGAGTAACATCAATAGCTCCAATACAATCCTAAAACAAAAACGCAAATATTATTTTATAATCAAAATTTGCTTTTAATTTCTTCTTCATATTGTATAATCAAAATATACCTTAAAATATGGAAAAAAAAAATCTTCGATTATTTTTTATCTTCTCTAGAACATCCATAAATTGTCAATCAGCTGGTTGGATCAAATCTTTTCATATTTCACATTCTTTATCTAATACTAAGCTAAAGTACCTGCTTATGGTTTCCCCAGAATGCTGAAAACTCTCTTGTGTTAACCTATTACCTATACCATGTCTTAAAATATGAAGAAATATTCCAAGCATTTCTGTAACATCAATATTCCTAATTCCTTCAAGACCATAACATGTTACTAAATCATGCATTAAATCATTAAATACAATCTTATCCATTCTAAACATTTGATAACACCTTATCAAATTAGCATATTCGTCCATCAACTCTCCTACCCATGCATTTCCTGTATATGATGATGTCCTACAAGGTTTTTTGTCACTGCATATTGCCTGATAAGCGATTGTGGCTTGAGTAATTTCCACAAATTGCCAATATTTCTCATCATCTTTTTCATGAATTTCTCTTTTAGGAGAGTTGTCCATAATTGTTTAAAGTAATAAAACAATAAGAAAAGTGATGGGTAATCATCCATCAATGAAACAATTATCATCCATAATATATATGCAAACTCCATCCAATCAAAATAACACAAACTAAAAACATAAGTCTCAAAAATATAATTAAAAAGAGAGTTCACAAGTAGTGCAAATCACCAATCCAAAATAAGTTTTACATTACAACATAGATTAATATGAAAAGCTCAAACAAGTAACTAACATCTTAGCGACGATTATTATGCTCCTTCAACTTATACTTCAGCCACTCAACTTTCTCTTCATCTTCATCCAAGTTCATAAAAATTTGCCTATTGTCTTTCTTTACAGAAAGATGAGAGTGTAAATAAGAACAACTTTCCGTCTTCCTTAGTCTCAGGAATGGCTTTCAATGTTTGCATAATCTCTTTGTAAGGGTCAAATTCCCTTGCAACTGATGTTTCATTACTCCTACTTTCAACTGCTGAACAAAGTCTGTTGATTTGCGATGCTAACTTAGCAGGTCCAGTCAATTTTTTCTCTCTCTTTCCTCGAGCTTCCTTCGTGGAACTTTGTACCATTTTTTATGGCTCTTACTTTGACTTGGTTTGGCATTCATTTCACATACATCACACTCTAAAGTATCATCAATAGATCCTGCACAATCACCAATATCAACTTGTGTGGCCTCAAGATTCTCAGTATTGCATAAATCTTGTGCAGAATTCCAAGTAACACTTCCAGTGGCAACCGTACCCTGGAACATTCTATCCAACAAAACTTCCATATCCGGATGTATGACTTTCATTCAAAAGACTTTAAGGTTATGATTGGCTTGTTATAATAAGATATTTTTATGAGTTATATCACCAAAGATGAACTTATAAAAAAAATGTGGCAAAAAAAGGATAAACACCTAAATCTTTATCTTCCACCATTCATCACTTGCATCAATGGTTTTCTTCCTTAGATCATATCCTAGTCTTGTTTCCTTTTGAATCAATTGCTTCCATCTTTTCCATTCTTTCTTTAGATTATCCCACTTACTCTTCATTTGATTTTTATCGTAATTTTTGCCCCTCATCTCTTCAAACTTGGTAATTATAGCTGTCAATCCATCTCTTTTGTTGCTCACAAGACGATTGCCTCTTTTAATTTGTTCAATGCGCAATCGACAAAATGTTTCTACATCTTCCGAGCTCCAATAAGCCTTTTCTTTTGATGAACTTGCCATCTTCCAATAGAATAAACACAAACACATTTGAAAAATGAAAACAAATGAGATTAACTACAACCCAATTCCCTATAGATGAATGAACACATATATAGATAGAAAAACTATGCATAGCACAGAAGGTTGAGTTCAGGACGTTCATTCTCCATTTTTAGCTAATTTCCTCTTTTAGATGGAAATGATCCTTACAACTACGGATGCATTTAATCTCCTATAAGATTTCGCAAATTCACAATCTATTGAGCACATACCTGAAAACCATATGGGTGACAAGAAAAATATTGCGAACAAAGGGAAGAATCAATGTTGTTAATTGCATTAAACAAAAAAGAGGTGAAAGAGCTTCACGGCAAGGGATAGACAACACAGATACCAAAATGAGACGTTAACAAGAGAATTCTGATTATGATATCTAGTGCTAAGCATGCCTAGCTCTGTCACTGCAGCAATCTCAATGATCTCAAACACAAGTGTTCCATAAGATTCAGACTTTACAAGCAGAAATAAAGACTCCCTCAGACTAATCGAACCAACGACACATCAGTCAAACCCAAACAGCCCAAGAAAATGAACCCAAAGAGCAATTCTACAACTAAATAAACTCTATGCTACAATCGCATGCCAATTGCTAAACATCATCATATCATTGAACAAGGATGGAGCTACTTTTTAGATGATCATAACCCAACCAGGTCCGAGTCACTTTAAGGACCCATCTCTCACCTCAGCTTTCATTTCACCTCTTCTTTTCTAATATCCCAAGTTCCTACAGCTGCACACCACTTTTAAATTTCCAAAATTCCTCATCTTTACCGAACCATCCCTGCCACAATCTCAAAGCAAGCCAACCCAGCAAGTCGTCGCACATGTTTCAGTGAAATCCACTAGGACTTCGACCTCTCCCCCACACACCCAGTTTTAAAAAAAAAAAAAAAAGAGTAGCCCAAACCCAAAAACCTTCCCTAGTTTTCTCTGCATTTTCCCATAGCACCCAAATAGAGAGCTTGCAAGTGAGCTAAAAAACACATCCGAGAAAGAAACCCAGATCGATGAACACATGAACAAGGAAAAGGGAACATGCTCGGGCACTACAAGATGAAAATACTCAACTCACCTAAAGACCAGACCTCCTGAAGTTTAGCTCTGAAGTATGTCGGGAAGAACAAAGATGATTTTACTAGAATCCAGCCTGCTTCGAGTTCTCTTTCTTTGTGTGATCAAGGAACCACAAACACCTTCTAATTGTATGGTGACTTTAAATAAATTATCATCAAAACAGGTTCCTTAATAATGCTAACTAAGGGGTCCTTGCATCTATTATATTGGACAAGAATCTATATAGTCTGCAAGTGGTATTTAAGGCGAGAATCATTCATTTCATGGCATGCACATGACCATGAATTGGGACTCTTGTGGCGAGTGAAACCTTTTAGCTGAAAGTTAAACATTATGAACCAAAGCAACTCTTTATTAATTAATGGTGCAGAAGGCAGACGTAACCATATTTGTCTGCAGATGGCAAGGGAGTGAGAGCCAATAAAAGCAAAATGAAGAATAGAAGGAGAAAAGACTCATCAAAAGATACCTTGTCAAATTTCTATTACTGCTTAAGTCCCTTGCTCTATGGCTAAAATTCCAATGAATTTACCGAGGTCCCAGAGGGGAAAAAGCCAAAGGAATCTTCCCCTATAATGGTCTCTCTCCCATCTATATCTGCAGTTTTCTCTAATGAATTTTTGACATTTCGCTCGATTTTCATCTCCCTAATCCTCTCTAACTCTTTCTCAAAAAGTTTCTATTACTCAAGCATCCATATATATACTCATCAAGCATGGCATCAAAAGTATCATTCACAAAATCACCACACACTTAACAATCACAACTAGAAAAGCATAATAAGAAGGAATCGAATCAAAAGAACCTGCATTGGGCGAGACTAGCAAGTACGTTATCAACAAAGAGGGAGGCGAACACGAGAGAGTCGAGCGACTTGATTTAGCGAAGAAAGTAGAAACCAAGAGAGAGGCGAGCACTAGGAACTGATGAGCGAAGACGGAAGATGGACCAAGCGGTGACCAAATAGCCGAGTAATAAAGAACAGTGACACCAAAAGTGCAACAAAACTAGAGGCGCAACGAAACCATAGGCATATTCCACAGGAGCGTAATGAGAAGATGGCTTTTGAGTCGTATGGGGGAGCTCAGTTTGATGACGATTGATGAGAGAAGACAAAAGATGACCAAGCGGTGACCAAATAGCCGAGCAAAATAATAGCGACACCAAAGGTGCAGCGAAACCAGAGGCGTAGCGTATTCCACAGGAGCGTGAGAAGATAGCTTTCGGGTTGTATGGGGGAGCTCGGTTTGATGACGATTCTTGGTGCATGCTCGTGGATTTGAGAGAGAAGAAGAAGACGAGAACTTGCAGGTGGGTCAGACTCATGGATTTGAAGGAGAAGAAAAAAAGACGATAACTTGCGGATGGGTAAGGAAAGGAAGATGAAAGCGTGTGCAGATCTAGGATTTTTAGAAGGGTTAAACTTGGAATTTCCTTAAGTTATGAGGGCAACAATGGCAAATGAACAAAAATTCATTAATCCCCAGCCAGCTTACCGAGAAAGCTGAAATGCCCAAGGCAGGGTCATCCCTACCTTGGGCTTTCAGCCTTCAAAAGGCAAACTTTAAGTTAAAGATCTTTACAAATTTTTTTGCCAAATGCTCATTTTTAGCCCAAATGGCTTTGGAAGCCTAAAGTGGCTTGAAAAAGCCAAATCCAAATGCAGCCGAAGTACTTATGATTCAAACCTTTGAACCTTCTATATACAAAGGATATGTAGCCTTTGAAAAAAAAATGCCAAAAGGGATTTTTAACCAAATCCACCACAGTAAGAACATATGAAACATTATAAAACGTGAATTGAATTTGATCTAGAGAGAGGAATGCAATGTTCAAATAAAAATAGGTATTGAGTGCAAGATAGACAAGTCTAGACTTTTTACAGAAATTTCCAAATTGAAGTTCATTAAAGAGAGCTTATATGAAGATTCCATGAAGTTCAAAATAAGTGAAATCAATAATACTGTGAGGTATTACTTTTCTAGCCAATAGTGAGCAAAAGTATTCCAAAGGTTCTTTTCAATTTGTTCTCATAGGAAAATTTTGATTACAAACTTGTCCATTTTGCCTTTTTTGAAGTCTGAGATTGCAATAGCTAGAAGTCGCCATTGGAGTTGTCTCAACCATAGTGGTTCTAATTTCAACCGCAATAGGAGTAAAGAAGAAATTGTAGAATTTCTTTTTCCCTTGCTAGACGATTGAAATTAGAATCCTCACCGTCCTACGAGGTCTAGCTATTGAATCTCAACTTCAATGGCTACTTCTAGCATTTTATTAAAAATTTCTAAAATTTCTTAAGAAAAAAACTGACTTCTTAAAAATGCTGCCATTTCCTTAATGTACTTGGCATCTACCACTCTAAAATTTTCAAGAGGAGATAGAAGATTACCCTAATTCAGGGTGCCTTGATTGTCTTTGTGACAATGCTTCAAGATTCCTTCTAAGT
This sequence comes from Eucalyptus globulus, assembly GCA_014182545.1. Classification (NCBI taxonomy): domain Eukaryota; kingdom Viridiplantae; phylum Streptophyta; class Magnoliopsida; order Myrtales; family Myrtaceae; genus Eucalyptus; species Eucalyptus globulus. Next base: position 12,841,809 of record CM024724.1, on the reverse strand, counting down.
CAGAGTGGATAGAGTAGCACTTGACGATCTTCCCATCTTAGGGCGACGGATCAATGGAGTACCCTGAGTCTTTTTTTCTAATTCGGGCTCGTAAGGAATGTGGATGGGAGTTGGTTTTCAAGCTGCCCTATAAGCCATTATTGAGCTTCTTAGTGATCCACAAATGTTAGAGCATGTTTTGCAGTAATACTCTTGGATTTGGGTGCCATTTCATGACTTGTAAAAATGTTTAGAAAAATGTTTGAATCATTGGTGTAGAGTTTTTTGAGTTTACAAGTATTTTTCCTACCAATAAAGAAGCTTACAAAAATCTCAATGTAGATTCTAACTTCAACAAAGAACTTAAATCTCATGTTCCTCATAGTAGTTTTCCTCTAAGATACATTATCATGCATAGAATTCTCACAAATTGTCTCAAACTTGAAGCCACCTCCAAAATTGACATTTTTGTTCATGAGGCTAAACTTCTTTGGACAATAAGGGTGCACATGATAAAAAATTTGGAACAGAAATTGATTTCTAGCCAGAAATAGAAAAATCAAATTACATTACCAAACAGATTTTTGTTCCAAACATGTTCTGAGGAATAGAGAAACATAGAAATAAAAAGTAAAAATTTTATCATGTGCACCCTAAAGAACACTATCATTTACTATTTGCCACACACCATCTTTTTTTTTTTTTTTTGACCATGGAACCATCTTGCGACCAATGGTAGCTACGCGTAAACCATGGGGGATGCTAGTGCAGGGACCCACCTCCCACGGCTTCCCACTTTAGTCAGTGCATTATAACGAGTTGGGGAATCAAACCTTAGCCTTGCGTGTGGCCAACGTGCAATTCCACCATCTTCTTTCATATGTACAAGATAGTAAAAGAAAAAACATTAAGGGAAATCGCCCTATGGTTTATTTGTGACAGCCCAAGCGATGGTGCGAGGGGAGGAGGGATGGTGGTGGGTTCGCACTTTGGTCCCCGGATGTGCGCAAGGAAAGGGAATGGATCCCTCTCTAGTCTCACATCATTTAGGGGGAAGTCTTGGGCTAGTTTATAAATGCTTTGGTCCATCTAATCTGTGTAACGCGTTTTAAAGCCATGAAGACTCAGATAGTGGGTACCGGGTCGTTACAAATGGTATTAGAGCCGACTCCCGACCACATGTGGGGCCATAGTGAGAACGTTGTGTGTGACATCCTAATTTTTTAGTCTGATGTCGATGAGATAAAATGGGGTTTTCATCGACGCACTAATGGCCTTATTCTTTGAGTGGGCCCCATCACGAGATAACTTAGATTATATGGGAAGCCATTAAGGGATTTAAACACAATAGACTTGAGAATTTGACCATGAATTGACCACTCGACCGTGTTAATCTGCAATGGTCATTACAACACTGTCAGAAATCAATCAGAGACCGAAGATATGTCGATTTGATTGAGATATGTAATCAAAGTGTGGGTGATTCCACGTGATTGCAAAATACTCATCGATCGACACTAGACCGATTTTTCTATCGTTTCGGTACCTGATGCCCATAATTGATGCCTCGAGATTTTCATGACAATCGAGAATCGCCAATGTGTCGAAGATGTACAATGTGACTCAAGATAAATTGATCACAAGTCAATTGCACCAAAAATTCCTAAAAGTTACTCGGTAGACTAGGTCACGCTAAAAGCGCGTCGGATTGAAATTAACCGCGAATTTGAACCCAATTTCAGAAATTGAAAGTTCTGTGATGTCATGATCTATTTTAAGAATGTTGACTTGAATTTTCAAAGATTCAGAGATTTTTCGGAAAATCGATTCAAACGTTGCGGAAAATTAGTGAAAATTCAAATGGGCCGAATTAAGAGAAATTTGGACTGCCAAGCTAAGCCTTTGAGTGTCTTGGGGACATATAGAAAATTTCTTGGGATTTTTCTTCAGCAAATTGAACCTCGATTTGGATAATCGAAGAGGAAATTGAAGCCAAATTAATGAAATTCGGAATTTTGGAAGGAACCCTAATTTTGGCTTAAATTTGGATTTAATTGTGGCTTTATCTTGGTAGAAAGAATTATAAGGGGACAAGGCATTCAATGGAAGGGCTAATCATGTTTACTTTAAGCTTTGTTCTTATCTTCTTGAGCAAGAAAAATCCAACTACCCCTCTTCGTGCATCTCTCATCATAGCTGAAGACCGATGCCTGCTTTCTCTCCATCTTCGTGCCCCCTCCTGCCATCTCACACTGCTACAGCGTCCACCATCGTTTGTCCCTTGCAGCCAACACCACCAAAACAAAGCCACGATTCTTACACCGAGTAATCCAGTATCTTCGGTCAAGCTTTAGCGTCCAACGAAGCCAATTGATCACCGAAGCTGCTCCATCTACGACCGCACGCCATCACAACACCATCATCATCCAAGAAGCGGCTACATCTTCATGCCTGCAGTCTTCCTCCATGCGGCCAACGCCCATTTCTTTCGTTCGTGGATGAAGATGCCAGCGAAGCAGCTTGTCTCCGGTCAACTCGCGATTTCCTCAGCGGTTTGTTGACCAAGAATCCCCTTGGCCAACCATCCACGTGAGTACCTCACTGAAGCTGCGAGCTTGTGTTTCCTCTTCTCCATCATTCTCTCGCGAGGCTAGCATCTCCGTGAATTCCAACCCGAACCTTCGCAAGCCCAATCCAGCGTCTTTGGCAAGAAGCAGCCCACAATCTAGCCTTTGAAGCCCATGGATCCAGCGAATTCTTCAGCCCGGTGATTTTCAGCCCATCTCTAGCATATTCAACAACCCAAGCCCGCAAGGTCAGCCGCTTCAAGCCCGGCCCGTTTCAAAAACAAATCTCATATTTGGGCTGAGATTTGTTAGGCCCATTTTAGGCTCGGCCCGAGTGTTCGCCGACACCGCCGAAAATTCGGATTTCGGCCACCGTCGCGCCATCGTCGCGATGAACCGGTTTCCGCAATTAACCGGTGATTTTTTACTCTAAACTCTGCTTAGTAGGTTAATGACGTTTAAGGGGTGTTTGGATTTATTTAATTAGGGATTATGTGGTTATTTAGATTAAATTAAAATTTTAATTATTTAATTGAGCATGTTAGGTGGTTAGCATGGTTTAGCTAAGGCATAAATAAATTGTATTGTTTATCTAGAAGGGTTCGGAATTTTCCAGGTCCGTATTGGTATTTAATTTAATAATTTTGGCCAAGGTTAGTATTTTTAGAAACTAAATTGAATTAATTAATTAATTTTCGAAATTAATTATTTATTAATTATGTTTCCGGAATTTGGGTCGGGATAACCGGTGACTGGAATTTCGTACTGATTGCAATGATGTGGTTAATTTCTGCAATTGAGTGTTAGTTATGCAAATTGAGTATTGATTGGAATTTTGAGTATTTAATTCCAAAATTGATGAATTTTGATATTTATTTAGAAAATCTTGGGTGTCAGGTTTTAACACTGAAAATGGATTTTAAGTACTATATCAAATAGTGGGATTTGAAAAAGATAAGTATCAATATTCTGGTTCGAATTGATCGTGTACCCACACATGACTATTTTCGGGATGTTTTTAATACGAAAAAAAATATGCCAAGATCATTATTTTAATTGAGGCATTTGAGTGTAATGCACAGTGTCATGGGCCAATATTGAGTGGTCGTGTGTTGGTTAAGAGAAATCATTTTGGGCTACTAAGTCGGACGTTACCCATTCATTGTGACTCGGGTCGCAGTAGATTCTAGACCTACGCTCCTTCGGTGAAGCCGTCTAATTGAGAGACATCGACGTACTCATGGTGGGAGACGAAGCCTGGCTATGCCAAAAAACACCGAACTTGTGAGTAGGTTGTATTTGGGTTGTAGTAGACTCTAGATCTACACCCCTTCGAGGAAGTTGTCTCTGAGAGAGACGTAACCGTGCTCAATGGGGTGAGATCATGCCTGGCTATGCCAGTAGACCGCCGAACTTCTAGTATGTCATACCCTCGAGTGGGTGAAATTATCAAATTGGAACGCATGTTGAGTGAAATAGATGCGCCGAATTATGAAACAAAATTGTGTAACATGGTATGAGACATATCATAACGATTTGACCATATAATCTGGACCTTGTGATTTATTGAGTTGAGTGATGCATTTCAATCGCTGGATGTATCGATTCTATACATAATGTATATGAACTATGCTGACCTACAGGGTGGAACTGAGGCGAGGTAAGTCCTCTATGCTAATTGTATGATTGCGTGGTTAGGACTCTTTTGGGCGTATTTCCCTCATAATTGGGGTTTAGAGCTTAGACTCACTGAGATTTATCTCACCCCATTGTGGGACAATATTTTCAGGGTCGTCGAGTGGAGGATCGGGAGCCGAGATGAAGTGATGTGAAGTGTAGGTTAGCTAGGGCCCTCTCTTTTTGGAAAGTTAGTTTTTGTGGTCTTTTGATCATAGACCTTGTGCTTGACATTATGTGAATATAAAAGTATATTTATTTTGCGAATTCGTATCCTGCTTTTCTATCCCGAGATGATTATTGTTAGGGGATTTATTTTCACTTCCGCATGTGCTTAAAAATCAATGGATCGGAGACTCATTCTGGGAAGTCGCAAAATTTTATCGACCAAAGAGGGATGGGCACGCGCTCGGGATTCGGGGCATGACACTATGCTCCCAAGGGATGGAGAGTGTGACAGCCCAAGTGACGGTGCACAGGGAGGAGGGATGGGGGTGCATCCGCGCCTTGGTCCCCGGACGTGCGCAAGGAAGGGAAAAAGTCCCTCTCTAGTCCCACATCGCTTAAGGAGGACTCCTGGGGTAGTTCATCATCTTCGTTTACAACCTGTACAAGGAAGGGAAAGAAGTCCTCTAATTTGTATAACGCGTTTTAAAGCCATGAGAACTCGGTGTCCAAAGCGGACAATATTACACAATGGGACCCGAGTCATTTCATTATTGATCCTAAAGATCTTTAAGCAATTCAATATTAAACTTCCCAAGGGGTTGCGCGAAAAGTCGATTCCTGAGTTGTCTATTGAGGAAAGTATAATTTTGAACATGCTTTACAAACAATCTAAGGAAGGTTAGAGAGATGCAAATAATAAGCTTGTAAAGGTTGTAAACGAAGATGATGAGTTTGCAAGAACACTTATGGTAATGACACTTGAGAACAAAGTATTGAGCAAAATGTTCAGAAAGTGGAAAGGCTCAAATGATTCTCCTAGCACCACTACAGGTGAGTCTGCACCTCCTCCAAACGAGAAAGAAAGGATTAAATCCTTGAAGAGGATTGGAAGTGAACCTACTGTGGAATGTGAGCAGATTGGTGATTAATATGTTGACTAAAAGTATAGTGTTGAAAAGGAGAGACAAAGAAAAGAAGAGGAGAAGAAAATTGAAGAGATGAAAAAGGAAGTGGCAAAGTTGATGGAAGAAGAAAGGCTAGTTAATGCTGAAAGAAAGGTAGAAGAAAGGCTAATTAATGCTAAAAGAAAGGCAGAAGAAGAAAGGCTAGTTGAGACAAAAAGGCTAAAGAAGAAAAGCAGGTTAAAGATGCTCAAGTTAGAGGGGAGATTCAAAGACAAGAAGAAGAGGAGAGATTTGAAAAAGAAAAGCTAGATGAACTTTGGAAAGATTTACTAAATGAAAGGGAAGCTACTGATAATGATGAAATGAATATTGAATATAACATTGCAGATTCTGTCAGTCCAGCACCTTCAGAATAGATATTAGTAGAGACAACTGAACGGTTGTGAATAGTATAAGAACTCAGATCCTTAGCATGATGAAGTTGATATTCATGAGGATGCTCGAATTCAGGTTTAGTTTTGAGAAAGAAGAAAGATAAGCTTGTTGTTATTGAGACTACTAATATTGAGATCTTTTAAATTTTTTGAAGGAGGAAAGGGGAAATCAGGCTGTTTTAAAGGGTCTATGTTCATAACAAGAGTTTTTGTAAATGCAGTTATTCAGTCCCCTTGCGGTGCCTCTTTTAGGCCTTGTCCTATTGGAATCGACTTTTAGCATCCAGTTAAATCCCAATTCCAAACATAAGACTTTATGGCCTCAATTTCTTATGCACAAGATCCATATGAATGCAAAGCAACAAAGTCGTATGTTGAGCTTGAAGGAAGATGTTGGAAAAAATAAATATTTGTCCTTGACAATGTCTTTCAGCAAGGTACAAGGAAGATAATGAGACTTGCTACAAGCTGCAGTGCTATAGGCTGATTTGAGCGCCATTTTATGCTTTTGGCAATAATGATAAAGATGAGAATGCTGATGACAATACCAACAACCTATTCACATGAAAGTGAATTTGGCTATATTTTTTTGTAGAATTACTAGGGATTTGGTTAGTGGGGACTACTATCAATTGTTCTAAAAGTTTAAATTTTTAGATGAAAGTATAATATATTATTTATTTTAACATTTCCCCTCACATTTAGTCTAATTTTTTCCTAGTACTAAGCATGGAAACTTAATTGAGGAGGCAAATAGTGCTGGAAAGATTTGATACCATGTGAGATTTTATGGGATACTGGCAACTATTTTAAAATTTTAAGCTTTTAGATGAATGAATAATTTATTAAGATTTATTATCAATTCTAACAAGAATCACTTGTCATGCACCAAAGCCAAATGGTTGGAACAAGGTCCGATTCCAAATGACAGGCGTGAAGCAGTGTATAAACCCTAAAGCGTTAGCTTAACATTCATGCAACCATACTTGGTTTTGTGATAGAAATTAATAGAAGATGAACTATATTGCTATTTTTCCTAAGGTTCACACTCGTCACAATAGTCGTGCTTTAGTGTTTTGTGAGATCTTGAGAGGAGACGCAAGTACAAAAATTAGATACAACATTTACAATGGGTAAACTTTTGCCCTTTCAATCTCTTCGATGATTGTCGGGCTGGTCTCCAATGGTGGTGATCGGGTCTGAGATGGATGGATTCCAGACCTAAATTCTGTATTCGATCTTGTTATAACCGATTCCCATTTTTAAACTCTATACCCAACCCCGTTTACACTTAACCTATTTGGGAACCTAAGTAGCATGGACATGTGACATGACGCAACACGACACGATATAATATCTTAACACGTCGACATTTTTCAAAAATAAAGAATTCCAACACGTTATGATATGTTACATATTAAATGAAAATTTTTTTTTTGATTAATTTGATTCAAATTCACAAATAAATAAATAATAAAAAATGCTTGCAATGAATTTACAATAATAACATTAATAAATCTATTCGTAGGAAATTTGAATATTCATAGTTAATGCGTACCCATATTTGGGAACATTTTTCTAACTTTAACAAAAACTATCGATGAAATGAATGATTAATGAAAGATTAGAATCAACTTATTTAAATAAATTTATGATCTTCTATAATAACCAAAATGTATTATTATTTAACATTCAATATTTTTATTTTTCGCAATCACTTTTTAATCCCACTTTTTTATTTTTTGATAAAAAAAAAGGCCTACCACCCAAAATTATTAAAATTATTTTTTAATAATATTAACTATTAAAATTTCAAAAATTTAAAAAAATTAAAAAATCGAAAAATAAGAAAAATTCAAAAAAAAATTCAAAAAATTCAAAAAATTCAGAAAATATTAAAAAATTCGAAAATTTTCAAAAAAATTAAAAATAAAATCCTGAATTTTTTGGGAAAATTTGAAAATCCGAAAAATAAAAAAATTCTAAAAAAAAAATTAAAAACCCTTGAAAATGTTAAAATTAATCTTTTGGGTTATTTCCTCCTAAAAAGAGGAAGTCTTTCAAATTTAAATTATTCTTAAGGTTGACCAAGCCCTTATGGTTCTATCTCAGGGTTTCAATTGTCCTTAGAGATGATTGTCTTTGATTACGCACTTTCTATATGTTGATAGTTTTTGATAATGCTAGATTCTTACTCTCCTAATGCAATTTATTTGATGTGACTTTGATCGCTGATTGTTATATTACCGATCGTGCACCTGCATGGCCACCTCATGTGTTAGTGAATTAGTATAAAATCAATCCAAACTGCTTAAAAAAATATTCTTTTCTAAAAATGAACAAAATTAGGTATTGAAAGGGCACTAATTGGTTAATTAGTATAACCAAGTCCTTGACCTTAGATTCTTACTCTCCTAATGCAATTTATTTGATGTGACTTTGATCGCTGATTGTTATATTACCGATCGTGCACCCGCATGGCCATCATGTGTTAGTGAATTAGTATAAAATCAATCCAAATTAAAAATATTCTTTTCTAAAAATGAACAAAATTAGGTATTGAAAGGGTACTAATTGATTAACTAGTATAACCAAGTCCTTGACCTTAGATTTTTATTTGATGTGACTTTGATCGCATATATTACCGAAAGTGGGGTTACAATCCAAACTCTATTCTTTTCTAAAAATGAACTTAGGTACTTGAATTAGTATAACCAAGTCCTTGACCTTAGATTTTATGGCTGCGTAGGAAGTGGTACACTCCCATACTTCACTTGATTTCTAGTTGACTCCAATAAGTTAGTAATGACTCTTTATTACAAAGTTGTTATGAATACCTCAATGTCACACGAGATATGGACTTGGGAGAGCTTATACCTTATCATGAGCCGTAGGCCCATCTTTTAGATAATACCACGAAACTTATCCCCTCCCGAGAGGGTAGGTTGTGACACTAACGCCCTCTCTCAAACTCATCAACCTTGATATTAGGCCCATAATTTGCTCGCAAAATACAAGAGTCAAGTCTTGTGAGGATAAACATGCTTACATGTGAGAAAGAGTGTTAAATAATATGCTATTTGTACATTATTGACCTGCTTCTACTGCTCCCACCGTGCAGAAGAACCAAGGCTTGTTGAGATCAAGGAGTGATTAAGAGATCCGAACATGTGAGCAGAGGCATTTCAGATTAGTTGAGAGTAAACTCTACACCATTAAGCCAACCATGGCGATGGTGTCAAGAAGACAATTTGATGACCTTCTCTACCGATAGTTTATCTACCAGCAAAGAAACCTTACATTGGCAAGTTTTTCTTCCATTTATACGACTTTTACGAACAACATGTGTCGCTAACAATTTGGCATCATTTTCCTTCTTACCCAGTCTTCCTATTTCCCAATCAATTGTTAAATAATCTTTCTCAAATAACTAAACTTTAAAGGGTAAAATTAGGCAGCTGTTCCGTGACTTGTTAGTAAATATATGTGAGTTAGCAAATATGAGAGTTATATTTGTACAATAGGGCTTGTCAATGTAATTCAATGACTTGAATTCCTTCCTTATACTTTGTGAATTCTTCAACATCCACAAACGAACCCATCTCTCGCATAAAGCTATACAATCTGTGATGAATTCAGATAAAATTTGGATATGTCGTTCTGCATTTTGTGTCACTGACGATGCGACAAAAGAAGAAACAGTCAAGAAAGAGTAACATCACGGCGTTTTTGTTGAAGGGCTGTGTCTAAGATCTTGTTTTGCATCACTCAAGGTACCGTTCGATCCTATGGTCTTACAAGATACCCAAATTAGGATTTGTTGTTCTGCATTTTGTGTCACTTATGATGCAACAACGGAAAAATTAGACAAGGAGTAACATAATGGTGTTTCTGTTGACGGGTGCGCCTAAAAACCTTGTTTTGCATCGCTCAACATAGCAGCTAGTTCTGATCTCCAAAGATGGCCGACTCAAGAAAACTGTAAGGCTCTTGCGTTTTGGTGAAGCTCAGCAGCATATTTCTGAAATAATACAGTAATATCATTCATCTAAAGTAGAGTATCACATCTGCTGTCACGTTTAACTTCTTAGTGTGCTAATCACAAGGAATCTGCCAAGAGAGGATTGATTATTCTGCACTAAAGCCAAACAATGGAATGAACTCTTATTTCAAATAACGAGTGCAAAACAGTATATAAACCCTAAAGCGCTGGCTAACATTCATGTCATCGCACTTGGTTTCCAGACAGAAACTCATTGAAGATGAGTCATATCGTTGTTTTCTGGAGATTCGTGATCGTTATGGTAGTTGGGCTTTCGTGTGTTTATGACTCCGTGAGTGGAGAACCAAACACAGACATCGTCGACAGAGTCTGCAATGGGGACAAGTTTGGCCCGTCCAGTCCTCACAATTATTATCGAGCTGGTCTTCTACAGGATTTAGCAGTGAACACCGCCACCAAGGGCTACTACTATGACACAAATTCCCAGTTTCCAGAGCTTTGTTATGGCCATGTTGCATGCAATACTGAACTTTCACAGTCTGAATGCGTTTACTGCTTACGAGTATGTGAGGAGATACTTGGCAAATTGTGTTACTGGAGCCTCGGTTATCAGGTTCAACTCGAGGATCGTCGGCTTCGGATCAAGCAATACTACTTTGACAACAATTAGAACTTTTCACTAGTCTCGATAATCTGATGTCGATCTGATGTGCATTATAAGTTGAACAGAGGGAGTTGTTTGCACGAGATGTGCCAAGATTTCTGGTTGTCGATAATGTAGCTTTACTCAATTCTCTGATTAAAATAAGGGCATGACACGGAATACTTGATCGAATTATGTATATAGTTTATGAAGTGATATCATCAGAGCTTATGAATGTTAAATTTCATGCCAATCTATTGACCAATTTCGTAATAACTTAAATTTTAGGCAATGACGGTTAACTTAACATAACACCAGAGCACAGGTTAATCATTCAAATCTTGATCTTGACGCTCCCTCTCAAACTCATTAACCGTGATATTGGGCCATAAATTGCTTATAAGAAAAAAAGAGTTGAGTCTTGGGAATGTAAAGGACTGGCTTTCGAACAAGGAAGAGCGTTGAGTAATATGCTTTTTTGTACGACTTTTCCTAAGAAGTTGAAAGTTTTGGGGGAAGTACAAGCTCTTCTTGTGGAGGCCCACGATTTGTTGAGCCGATTCTACGAAGCCTCCATAGTCTATCGCGGGAGAGAGGCCAACTGGGTCATGAATTGAGTTGCTAAAAATCCGGAGAGAAAATTCACTACCCCCAAATTGGCTTACCCAACCCCTTACTCTTTGGGATTTGCTTTATCTTAATGTTTCTTTAGAGACTCCTGTTATGAATACTTTCATCTTGAATAAAATTTGTTCTTTTGACAAAAAAATATTTTTTAGGGGGGGAGGGGGAATAGTTAGTCTAACAATCAACATTTTAATCTATTTAGTCTCCTATATTTTCGTAAAATCGGCCATTTACTGTCACGCAAAAGACATCGATAAAGATCCTAAAAAGCGTCAGCGTAGCACCCTATGGATTATGTCGGTGAATGTTTACTTTGTACCAATGGAAAAATAAGTTTGTTAGAAGGTCTTGTCATGAAAGACGGACTTACATGCAAACAAACCAAGGCTTCCCGATATCAAGAAGCGATCGGGGGATTCAAATACATGATAGACCCGAGAGGGGCCTAAACCACTTTGAAGTAATTCTTACACCACTAAGTCAACCACGGGGACGGTCTCAAGAAGGCAATTTGATAATTTTTCCACATAGACAGATTATCTATCGGCAAAGAAACTTAAGAAGAAGAAGAAGAAACATCAACATCACGGCGTTTCCATTGACGATTGTGTCCATGACTAGTGGTAACATCACGGCGTTTCTATTGACTACTACATCCACGACCAAGAAGAAGAAGAACATCACGGCATTTCTATTAACGACTGCATCCACGACCAGTAGTAACATCGCAGCGTTTCTATTGGACGCAGAAGAAGAAGATGAAACATCAACATCACAGTGTTTCTATTGACAACTGCGTCCACGACCAGTAGTAACATCATGGCGTTTCTCTTGACGACTGGCATCCACGACCAAGAAGAAGAAGAAGAAGAAGATCACGGCGTTTCTATTGACGACTGCTTCCACGGCCAGTATTAACATCACGGCATTTCTATTGATGATAGAAGAAGAAGAAAAAGTAACATCAACATCACAGCATTTCTATTGATGACTACATCCACGACCACTAGTAACATCACGGCGTTTCTATTGACCATTCCGTCCACAACCAAGAAGAAGAAGAAAAAGAAGGAGAACATCACAGCGTTTCTATTGATGACTGCATCCACGACTAGTAGTAACATCACGGCGTTTCTATTGACGATGGCATCCGTGACCATGTTCTGCATAATTGAACATGGGAATCCAAGTTGGACTTGAGCTCTACCCGATAAGGCAGATACTTCGGATCCTGCTTGGACTATATAGGAATCTGCTACTACGTGGGCATGATACTCATCAAATAATTAACAGAATATGCGCAAAGGATCCTAGGAAGCATTGAGATCATTGTACGAATCTTTCTATTAGTCAAGCATAGCGTTTCGATTAAATAGGCACATTAAACCAATTTAATTTTCTATTACGAGACATCAAAGTTGGATTATAACCTAATAAGATGAAAACCCGGAAATTCGACCATATACTCTAAGTTAGTCTGCTATACATGAAAGTGCTGCATCAAGTTACCGTTATGAGGCATACTTGATAAATGCATACATCTAATGCAAGATTTATCGACAGGCTCGTCTGGAAATTACATTTTCACTAAAATAAATATGGTTGAGCACAAGCTTTTGCACTCGATCGGGTGAAGTGTATTTACCATGATTTATGGACCCTTTTTTTTGGGGGGGTGGTGGAGACATTCGACGTCGGATAGCATTGGTAAGCAAGTTCAATCCACAGGCATGACATATATCACAATACCGTTATTGGAGCACAATATATCATGCACCGAACAGTTTCGTGGGCCGGATGGGGTAGAGTTTGTTAATTTTTTGATGAAATGAACTTTTTTTTAGAGGCAATAACTTAGGAAAAGATTACCCAATTCTTAGGATCATCTAAATTTTAATTTATCAGAAATCCATGTCAATTGTTGATCAGAATTGGTCAACCATGGAAAATGGCGGAACCAGAATTCAGAGAGAGCGGAGGAGAACATGAATTTTTTGAGAATGTAAGTGGTGGAAGTAAAGTACACATAAGTTCGATTAGATTTACGGTATGGTGGGCACATTTTTTTTCTTTTATAGGCCATGTTGTCTTCCGGCCAATCTTTTGATTAGTAAGTTACAAATAGGAACATAACCCCATTTATATTTAGTTAAGTATGTTATGTGAGTGATATCCATAATTTATAACCCATCAATCAAATGAATGGTTGAAGGGAATTTTCTCTTACCAGAAATAGGGGAAAATTTAACCTTGTTCTTATTGTTTTTTGCCTATGGAAATAATTTACTGCAGGCAAAAAAATTTATACTTGCTATTCTTTTGCTAGTACACATACACCAGTATCTGAAGGATGCATGGCCCGGGCTATATTTTCCTATATCCCTAATTTGAGAAAATTTCCTCCAGAGTTATCCTTAGTTAATTTGCATATTACAAGTTATAAACATTAGCACATGTTAACTAAAATTAATGGTGGGCAACGTCCATGTTTGTAACCCATCAATTAGAAATATGGTGAGAATGGCGTATCATATGCTAAAAAGTATTTATTCATCCTTGCATCGAAATATAGAAATTACTCTTATTAGTGAAAAATTTCGTATTATTTAATAAATGCCTTAAGATACCAACACTTACATATTTCTAAGGGCTATATTTTCCTCAAATGGCTGTCTTCCTAATTGTGAATTCGAAAATGAATGTCACCCATATTTATATTTTGTTAAGTTTGCATGTGTGATACATATATATAATGAAACTTACTAATTAGAGGTTTGAGTGGGCTGCCTTAAACTCTCTTGAATTAAGGATGAATGATAATATAGCCCTATTATTATTTCTTTTAAAGATTCTAAGTAATCGATCATAAAAGTCAATCTCAAATGATAATTGACTCCTACGTAAATCTTGCTACATAAATAGTCTAGAATTACGGTTTTTGTGCGGTCTGACATGGGCGCCAGAAGACCGGGAGGAGTAATTCCCAATCCCATTAACTCGGGGAACTTTGAATTGATCATTGGCTGGGTTGGTTCGGCCCATCATGGCGGCCCAACTGTCACGTCCCGAACCCCGAGCGCATGCCCATCCCTCTCTAGTCGATAATAATTTTGCAACTTTCCAGGACGAGTCGCCGACCCATTGATTTTTATTGCACATGCGGAAGCGAAAAGAAATCCCCTAACAATAATCATCTCGGGATAGAAATGTAGGATACAAATTCTCAGAACAAACATGCTTTTATATTCACATAATGTCAAGTACAAGGTCTATGACCAAAAGGCCACAAAAGAACCACTTTCCAAAAGAAATGGTCCTATCTAACCTACACTTCACATCACCTTCTCTCGGCTCCCAGTCCTCCACTCGACGATCCCGAAAATGTTATCCCACAACGGGGTGAGATAAAATCTCAGCAAGTCTAAGCTCTAAACCCCAATTAGGAGGGAAATACGCCCAGAAGTGTCCTAACCACACAACCACTCAATTTGCATGAGGACTTACCTCGCCTCGCCCTTCCCCGCACGTCGATAGTTCATATCGCAATGCATATAATCAATGCACATAACAACTGGAACACCTCATCAATTCAATTAATCACCGAGGTCCTGATTATAAGGCCAAACCATTATGACACGTCCCATTCCATGTCACACGGTTTTGGTCTCATAATCGAGTGCATCAAACTCAACAATCATGCGTTCCAATTGTTAATTACACCCCTCAAGGGTACGGCCAACTCTATTGGCGGTCTTCTGGCATTGCCAGGCGTCATCTCACCTCCTTTGAGCACGGCTACGTCTCTCAATTAGACGGCTTCCCCGAAGGGGCGTAGGTCCAGAATCTACTGCGACCCGCTACCCTAATGCATGGGTAACCCGAAAAGGGATTTAGTAACGTCCGACATAATTGCTCGAGACTGGTTCTCTTAACCAACACACGACCACTCAATCTCGGCCCAGGACACTGTGCATTGCACTCAAATGCCTCCATTAAAATAGTGATCCTAGCATATTTCCTTCGTATTAAAAATATCCTGAAAATAGTCGTGTGTGGGTACATGGTCAATTTGAACCAAAAGACTGATACCTATCTCTTTCAAACCCCACTATTTGATATAGTACTTAAAATCCATTTTTGGTGTTAAAACCCGACACCCGGGATTTTCTGAATAAATATTGGAAATTCACAATTTTTGGAATTAAATAACAAAAATCCAATCAGCACTCAATTTGCATAATTTAACACTCAATTGCAGAAATTAACCACACCATTGCAATCAGCACGAAATTCCGATCACCGGCTATCCCGGCCTAAATTCCAGAAAAATAATTAATAATTAATTAATTCAATTTAATTTCTAAAAATACTAACCTTGGCAAAAATTATTAAATTAAATACCAACATGAACCCGGAAAATTCCCGAACCCTTCTAGATAAATAGTATAATTTATTTAGGCCTTAGCTAAACCATGCTAACCACCTAACATGCTCAATTAAATAATTACATTTATAATTGAATCTAACTAACCACCTAATTCCTAATAAAATAAATCTAAACACCCATTAAACGTCATTAGCCTACTAAGCAGAGTTTAGAGTATAAACTCACCGGTGTATCACGAAAACCGGTTTCACCGCGACGATGACGCGACGGCGGCCGAAACCTTAATTTTCGGCGGTGTCGTCGAACTCTCGGACCGGGCCTAAAACGGGCCCAACACAACTCAGCAAGGCTGAGTTTCGGTCTTGGGCTTTCTTCGCAGGCCCAAAATGGCTAAACTTCAAATGGGCTAGAACTAACTGAACTTGGGCCTAAGCTTGGGCTTTAAAATCTGCTGGAGATTGGGCTGCTGCAGGTTGCTGACTTGCGTGGGCTTGGAAATGAAGATGCATGGACTGAGCTGGGCTTGGGCCGACTTCAATTGTCGGGCCGATCGAGCGTGGAGAGGAAGCAACAACGTCCACGCGCTGAAGAAGCTAGCCGCTGGCGTCTTCGAGCTGGCCGAAACCCACGAGCAAGAGGAGACCACGCGGACGAAGATGGGAGCTGAAGGAAAACGTGAGCTGCAGAGAGAAGACGCGGCTTCGCTGGCTTCGGTCTTCGTGGGCTTCAATTCGGTGGAGGCTGTTGACCAAGGAGGGCCGAGCTGTGGACGCGTGGAGATGGGGATCGCACGATGAAGCTGCTGGATCAAATTTCGATGGACTGCTCTGTTCGTGCAAAGAAGTGGAGATTGGCGGTCATCACACCTGCTGTAGTTGACCCCGATGGACTGAAGACACGAGGAGGGGATGCGGATCTTCGGTGCAGCTGCTTCGGACGTGTGGCCGTAGTTTCAGTCAACCAAGGGACTTTTGAGGGTGTCGTTGTTGACTGGACGAGTGGGCTGGCAGCCAAGGAGCTAAACAGAGATGAAGATGCGTTGGCGTGCGGTCGTAGATGGAGCAGCTTCGGTGGATTGTTGAAGCTTGGCCGAAGACACTGGACTACTCGGTGGAAGAAGGAGCGGAGATGAAGTTGTAGGCGTTGAAGAATTGGTCAACAAAAATGGCCTTCTGCTGGGTCTTGACCGAAGGAAATGGATGCTTGGACGAGTGGCGTGCAGAGGAGAATCCAATGGAGTTGTGGGCGTGTGAGTGGATGAAGATGGAGAAGAAATATGAGTAGCTGTGTTGATCCGTGAGGGAGAGAGAGAAAGAGAGAAGAAGTGGCGTGCGGTCTTCAGCTGGGACAAGAGACGCACGAAGATGGAGGTGGAGGCGGTGGTCTTGGCGTGCGGGAGAAGCAGCCGGTGGAGGGTCCCAAAGTAAAGCAATTCAATCCATTACATTAATTGCATGTTCCCTATTTCTTTCCACTTGATAATTCCATGAATTAATAAATTGTAAAGCCAAAATTGCTGCCCCTTTATAAAGCTCCGAATTTCACTTAAATTCTCTTGAATTTCTTCATCGATTCTCCAAATCAAGGTCTAATTTCATCGAAGAAAAATCCCGAACAATTTTCTATAAATCCCCGACACTCATAGGTTTAGTTTAGAAGCCTCAATTTTCATCAATTTAGCTCATCTGAATTTCCGCTGATTTTCCGCAATGTCCATATCGATTTTCCGCAAAAATCCTGGAATCTCTGAAAATTTCTCGGAGAGTGAGTCGACGTTCCTAAAATAGCTTGTGACACATCAGAACTTTAAATTTCTAAAATCGGGTTCAAATTCGCGGTTATTTTCAATTCGGCGAGCTTTTAGCGTGACCTAGTCTACCGGATAACTTTTAGGAATTTTTGGTGCAATTGACTCGTGATCGATTTATCTCGAGTCACAAAGTACATTTTCGACACATTAGCGACTCTCAGTTGTCATGAAAATCTCGAGATTTCAATTACGGACACCGGGTACCAAAACGACAGAAAATCAATTTAGTGCCGACCGATGATAATTTTTCAATCAAGTGGAATCACCCACAATTTGATCACATATCTTAGTCAAATCGACCTATCTCTGATTTCTGATCAATCTCTTACGGTGACGTAATGACCCTTGCAGATCAACACGGTTGAGCAGTCGATTCTTGGTCGAATTCTCAAGTCCAATTGCATTTAGATTCCCTAATTGCTTTCCCAGATAGTCCAGTTATTTCATGAGTGATTAGCTCAGAGAATAGCACTATCGGCGCGTCGACGAAAGGCCTGATTTATTTAATCGAAAACGAATTCTGAAAATTCAGGATGTCACACCAACTCAGTCCAAAAGGCCAAACAAATTTAGTTTGTTAATGAATAAAGTGTTCAACTATATAGTAGGGATCTTTAATCGGCTAATATTAATTTAGTTCAACATTTGAATCATATATTGCAGGGCTTACTAGTAAATACCTTCTCAATTTGCGTGAAAGAACTTGGATCGAATTATCTTGTTAAGCTTTTCCCCAAGTTTTCTTTCAAACGTTTTGATATTATCGAAAATTTCAGGTAATGTAGATATATGACTAGTTACCAATTACAGATAAAATGTAGCCGAATCATTGCCATCTGCACGCCATTTTAAAATTACTACCCTCATCGTCAAGCATTTGAGTATTAAGGAACTGATTAACCTAAGTATCACATTTATGACCAAAAAGAAGGAAAAAAAATACTAAGCATCACATATTACAGATATACCCCAATTTCATTCTCACATTTTGCAAGAGAGGATTTTTGGTACTTTCATATTGTCAAATACTAAAATGAAATTGTTCACTACATTGGAATAATTCGGGAGCATTAATTTATGATTCAACTAATGAAACAACACAATCACCCCGTTAATCGATGTAGTTAATTTGGGATGTGAAGAGATTTCTAACTCAGGAACTGTATATCATATGTTCTTTTTTGTTCAAAGTATATCATCTGTTCCAATCATACCAATTTTATACAAACCATTTTGGGTCAAGGCCAAACGAGCCAACGGACCCAACTTAATTGATCCACGATCTTACACTTTGTTCTATGGGCCCTAAGTAGACGGCCATATGCGTCCTTACCCTTGTGTTATAATATATTGCATATGTGGGCCATTTGCCTTCCTGAAGAACTCTTAATTGACACATTTTGTGGATTTAATTACTCAACTAAGAAGAAGTAATATGTTACCAAGTAATGTAGCAATCATAGTCTTCCATGAGATTACAAGTTTGATTTATGTCAAAAACGAACTTATCATAAGCACGTAGTTAGGCCCATCAACCTATAACCTTCGAGTTTCTAAGTGGATGAAATACTTACGATTCAAACCTTTGAGCCTTCTATATACAAAGGATGTGTAAACTTTGAAAAAAAAATGCATAAATGGATTAACCATAAATACCCACAACAGTATTTGCTTAGGAAGATTATGTAAAACGTTATTAACTTATTGCACGGCTGCTAGAGGCAGTAAATTATGTCATAGACCCATATTAAAACTCATACTTCTTAAGTCGGGTGAAAAAATTGGTTGCCTTAAATTTAAAATACGAGCTAAGATAGGTTTAATAAAGCAAAGCCCAATTAAAGATAGCTTCTAATGAGTAATGATGAGCGATTTCATGATCGGTTCAAGTTTCACCTAAAATCTAGAACCTATCCTATTGGAATCGATTCCCAATTTTTGGAATCTGAAACCTACTTGAAACCCTATAACTTGGGATCTACCTTGTCAATCGGTTTTAGGGTCTATATGGAACAAGCAATTTTTTTTTCTTTTGTTTCATTTTTATCTAAGCAAAATGCAAGTGAACACAATAACAAAAATCCCTATTTGTCAATAGCAACAATCCAGAAAAGAAGAACATGTAAAATCAAATAAACAATAAACAATTAACATACATAACATAGAAATGGAACAAACCAGTACCAACAAGGACCGAACTCTTTGGTGGCATGCTCATGCTCACAATTATTGGACGAGAGCGACAGTTCATGATGAAATAGTCATCCTACTGACTGAAGGGTCAAGCTTCCCTTCCCCCGAGCTAGACGATGAAGACATTATTATCATGCTTGCTGTGGACTTCAGAAACTTATATTTGTTAAAATATATATTAACTATATAGTCCCCATACTATTCTCTAACAGATGGGGATCTTCACTACCCAAGAAAAGGCAGTAGGTGAACGAAACTACGAGAAATTAAATATATAGAGAAATGAAACAATATAAAATGTTGAATTAATGGGTATTGATTTGCTGTTAATATGTGGTAGAACCAGAAGATGAGAGGTTGATGAGAGTTAGAGAAGCAACGTTTATTATTGCTCAAGAGAAAAAGAGAATTTAGGATTAATTCATATTCGGTTCATTAGTTCCCGATTCAAGGTCCGATTCCTCAATTCCTGATTTCTAGTTCGATTCTTAATCAAGAATAGAACCACACAATAACGGTTCCACTTTTTTTGCAATTAGGAACTAAACCGGTTCCTATGGCCGGTTCAACCCCACTAATGAGTTTTCAAAGAAGCCAACTTCAACCATTTGTTTAAGGAGTAATATCCTCTTGTGCCTGTGCCTCAGTTCCTTGTGGCCACGCATGGATACCTGACTCTTGCGCCCAAGTCACTGGCACCGAATATCAGGTCCATCAAAACTGGGCTTTGTTCCTCGATGGCTAGGTTTGATCTACAAAGGCTAGGCCCAAGTCCTTTGAGATCTAACTCGAAATCCCGATGCATGTGCCCATGTCCACATAAGCTTGACTCAAGACCTTAGTGCTCATGTTTGGTCTCCAGTGGCCATGCCTAGGTACCTAAATCTTGCCCTCAAGTCACTAGTACTAGGCCCAAGTCCATTGAGGTAGACTTATGTCACAACCCGAAAGAAAGCATGACGCTAGATCGATCGGCCCGTGACACTTAGCTACATCGAGATTGGGCTCGATTCCTTTGCGATCAAGCCCAAGTCTACAGAGGTAGGACCTAGGTCCCTAAGGTCAAGGTCAAGACCTCGATGCCCATGCTCAAGTTCATAGAAGCTAAGCTTGAGTCTCTCAAATTGGGCTTGATTCCTCAATAGCATGGCCTAGGTCCATAAAGGCTAGACCTAGGTCCTACAAGGTTGACCTAAACCTAAGCCATGGCCAAGACTGCATGCCCATGCCCGTGATTGGGACCCTTGTGCCTAGGTCCTCTGTGACCCCCCCCAACTCTCATGCCCAAGTCACCAATGCTTAGCCCATTCATTGTGGTTGGGCTCATTCCTTGATAGCCAAGCCCAAATCCAAAGTGGTTAGGTCCAAGTCGTTCAAGACAAGGTTCAAGTCATTCAAGGCTCAACTTAGGACCTCAATGCTTGTGTTCAGGTTCTCCACAACCATTCTTAGGTACCCAACTCCGACACCCAAGTCATTAGCACTTGACCCAAGTCCATTGAGGCCGAGCTCAATTCCTCAAGGGCTAGGTCCAATGAGGCTAGGCCGGGTCACCAACATTCATGTCCAAGTACCTGGCTCTACGCCAAAGTCACTGGTACTCGGTCAAGACCATTGTGGTAGGGCTTGATTCCTTGATGTCCAAGCCAAGTCCACCAAGGTAAGGCCTAAGTCCTTTGAGGTTAAGCTCAACACCCTAATGCCCATGCCTAAGTCCACTAAGTTTGGGTCCCTTGAGGCCAAGCCCTAGTACATGGCTTCCTCGCCCAAATCATTGACAAACGGCCTAAGTTTATTAAGGTTGGGCCTAATTCTCTATCAATTGAGCCTAGATCCACAGAAGTTGGGCCAAGTCCTTCAAAAATGAGCCTAAGACCTTAGTGTTCATGCCCGAGTCCACACACAATCCAAGCACCTACCTCCCTCGTCAACTTGACAAGCCAGGTCATGTAGTCACTCATTTTTCAAAGGTTACAATTTAAAGAGAACAATAAATACTGTGAATTAGAGCCCGAGTTGTATTAAGGTCAATTTGAGTATGTGTTGCTAAAAATTGCATGGCATAAAAATTATTCAATATGGGTTAAATGGATCAATTTAAGTTGGACCATTTTTTACTCGATCCAACCCACCCATGACAAGGCTAAGGTTGCCAATTCAATATTTAACTTTCCAATTTAGTTAGTATAGTCCTAAACCTTCTCATTGTCTTTTTATGTAGTTAATTCAGCCAATTTATGCTGAAAATTGTTAATATGACGGTCCAATAAGTATTGCTCATTTTACGTGGTACAGCTAGAAATTTAATGTGTTCGACTTCACTCAAAATGATGTCATTCAGAGAAATTTTGTAATTTTTTTAAATATATATTTTCCGTCACTGCTCATCTTCTTGAAAAGAACTAGTGAGGGTTGCTAGATATGTCAACATTGGCTAGCAACCCTTGATCAAATCAGGGTAAAGGCATGCAGGCGAGGGCAACAAGGGTTGTGAGCGACGATCATAGGCAAGGATGGCGAGGGCTATTAGCGAGGAGCACAAGTGAGGACTTGTGGATCAGGTTTGTGATCGTTGCTCATAACCTAGGGCTTGTGGGATTATCGCTCGCCTATGACCAATTTTGGAATACTTGCTCGCCTGTGGCTAGTAAGGATCGCAAGCCATCGCCAAGGCTCCAGCAAGGGGAAGAATAAGATAAAGAAGAAAAATGAAAGAAAAATGAAATTCAAAACTATGTCATTTCATTTAAGATCATCCATGTCATATGCCATATATGCCAAGTAGAACGGTTGTCGTTGACTAGACCATTACGTTAGCATTTCTGGCCTTAATTGGCCGAATGGGCTACATTGGAAATCGTTGAAAGATTTAGAACTATGTTGATAATATTGAAAAGTTTAGAACTAATTTAATATATATAATATGATAGATTTAGGATTTTTCAAATAATTATCGCTTTTATCAATAGGGGAATACAAAACCAAAATGTAATAAAAGAAATCGAAATGGTGTCACTTATCAAATCAAAAATACCCATTCATCTAGCACATTCATTAGAACGGATAACACTTGATTAGACGAATGACGCAATTTCAAAATCTTACATGATATATTTGTCATACGTTAAGTCATTTTCTGGGGAAAAAAAAATACATCAAACAAAACACTAGGATTAGTGATTCACGTGTGAAAGACATAAAGGAGCCTCCTTTGCTAAAGATATATATATACCCTCATCCTGTCTCCGGGGAATCTCCCCCGACACAACAACCATGTATATTTCTACTTTTGTGGATATCATGGCTCTGCGTGGATAATGACCGGATCATCATCCTCGAGATTTGGTTCTTCCAAAGCATTATATTCACGCCTCGAGAAGATCTCAGTTCCATTGTGGAGTCACAATGTCGTGCTTCGCGCCTCATGAAACACAGCTTTGTCTTGAAGAAAAGCATCAGATGGGGCCGATCAAATGCTCCAGCAACATGCAGTGGCTTTGATCACCCTTTTGCAGAGAAACCCATACCAGATGATACCTGAAATAGAAAAGAGAAAGAACCGAAAAAGTAATCTGAAGTCGATCTTTGGTTATCGCACGCAAGCATAGCTCATGGAGAAAGGAGATGAGCGAATAAAGCGCATGGGAATGCGTTGATTTGCATAACCAAGAAACCCTAATTTCCCTCTTTGATGCCAGGAACCCACCTCGGATTGGAAAATCCAGGTTCATGTACAACGTATAATGTGGGAATACCAATAAAGTTGACTTTGGTGTAATCTTGAGCCAAGCGAGTCGTGCTAAAAAATCTATGGATTCCAACTTAGTTTCTTTACTTGCTATCCAAGGATTCCGATACGGTTTGGACGAGCTTAGCTTTCCCACTTCCCTTCGATGCGCAAGTATAATCTTTTAATTTCGACAAGTAAATTCTAGTAGTGTTAGGCATAAAAGTAGGTTTGAATTCTCTCTATTGGGAAAGTAATTTACATTTCGAATTTATCCCCTTCAAAGAGAGAATACATAGATTGATTTGATTTGAATGACTGATATTTGTTCTTTTTTTTTTTCCTATTTCTTCCTCTTTTTTCCTCTCCATCCTGATGTTTGTGCACAC
The DNA here is from genome assembly GCA_014182545.1 of Eucalyptus globulus. Lineage (NCBI taxonomy): Eukaryota > Viridiplantae > Streptophyta > Magnoliopsida > Myrtales > Myrtaceae > Eucalyptus > Eucalyptus globulus. Next base: position 12,818,300 of record CM024724.1, on the reverse strand, counting down.
TTGCCCCCTCCACCACCACCCGTCACCTCTCTACTAGAACCGCCCCTCCCTCTATCCCTCTCCTCACGAGCAAAGGTCACTATCTCCAGTCCGAGGTCGCTGGCCTTATGTACCCTCCAATTTAGGATCCCCTAAAGCAATTCACCTCCTTAACCTTGATTGGGTGGCCGAGAAAGTGAGAAGATATGGCTGTATCTAGGTCTTTCGATGAATTGTTGGCATGTCAATTTTTTAGGAATGAAATGCAAATGTACACCTAATCTAGAAGATCTCTACTACAAGTAATAAGAAAACACTATTAATCATGCTCAAATGACGAAAGTGTCGATCTTCTTCTCCCAGATTAGGGCTTGAAGTACCGTTTGTGTGCATTCTCTTAAGCCAGCCATAAAAGCACGAACATATGTGTCCCCAACAAATTGTTAAGGTATAAGCAAGGTGGAGGGATCACATAACTCATGAGATGATAGTCATTTTCTAAATGTAACCGGAAACTCCAACACCAATAAGGGGAAAATGAAAAAAACAAAAAATAGTTTTTTTTTTCTTTTTTCATTTGAAACTACCTCCTGATGCTACGGTCAAGTTCCAATTTCTCCCGCGTTGCATCGTCTTTCGAGCAGCTTTAAATTTATGAGAACCTTTATTGCAAATACTCCTAACTAAATCTTTGGCACTTCATATAAGCCAATGCGCGGTGGCTCTTTAAATATCTGATGGACGGAAGAAAAGAGAGACTATTTAAACCACGTGTCATGGATGGTCTGACTTTCCAGGCTGCATGTACGTGGTAGAACCTGGCCTTTTAAAATTACATGATGCGTCTTTTCAAGGAAAAAGCATATTATATATCTTTTCTTATCTCTAGACAGAGAAGAAAAGTGGATGCAACTCGCGTCACTCCCCTGATTCGATTAGGTGGCTCGAATGCTAAGTAAGAATAAGGAAAAAAGAAAGGAGAAAAGAAGAAAAAGAAACAGAGAAGGGAGGATGAAGTGGGTATTTCTTTCGGTGATTACATGGATCCATGTAAGATTCAGACATTATCATTATCAGTAAAACAATCTTATCTTCTGTCTGAGTCTATCTTTTTATGGTCAGTTGAATAAATGATTCGTTAAGCTACTTGAGTCAAGTGCAAAACAAGCCTACACAGCAGAAGGCATTGCAGCCCATTGAGCTCGAGTCGAAAAAGATGATGCATGCTTCTCCAGAACCCTGAAAAGAAAAAGATCATCTAAGAGCACAATTAGAAAAGTTGCAATTATATATCGGCATGTTGATGCATTGCATGTGATACGAGTATTATTAGTCTAGTGTTGATGGCCCATGCCAGTTGCCCAGCAAGACCTTGCAATCCACCTTAATCGTGAGACAAAAGAGAAATAATCGAGAAATAGAGAGATGGGAAAACAGTAAGTTATGTCTCTCAATCCCGAGTTTTGATCACAGCCAAGTAATCCCTCCGATTACACCGAATCAATTTTCTCCCAATGTTTCACACTATCGCTCACAGTATTTTCTTCACAAAGCTCAAAGAGAAAACCCGAGTAACACCCTCAAAAGGCTCTCATGTGTAATACTAATAGAATGTCACAAATAGGAACTTAATTCTTGTATTTCCAAGACCCAGGCGCCCACTCCATGCCTCGTATGGCCGCGCACCCAGGCTCCGCCAACTGTGGGCGGCCGTAATATGACCACAAGTAGCCTACGGTCGCCCATACTCTTGGATGACCCATTATGCATAACTTTTTTATGATACTCTGCCCAAAGTTTCTTGTGTTGCCCCACCATTGCCTAGTTATCTAGATTGATTTCCACAGTTACATGGGAAAATTATCCAATCAATCCTAAACATATTATATGGATATTAATTCAGTCCTATACTTTTCAATTTTGTCAATTTAATTATCAATTTTTACATGAAATTCCAATATAGTCCTTTTGGTTAATTTTCACTGGAAATCGCTAATATAGTGGTCCATTCATCGCTGGCCATTCAACGTGGCACACCACCACATTAGCTATTTTCGGTGAAAATTGATCAAAAGGACTGCACTAGAATTTCATGCAAAGATTTGGGACTAAATTAGCAAAATTGAAAGTTTAAGTCTAAATTGGCATGCTTATATCGTGCTTAGAACTATATGGAAAATTTTCCCCAATTATGTTATAGACTGATGACTATATGCTTTGGCAGACACAAAAACTTAGATTAGGGCCGACGAGACAAGAAGTTCTACAAAATGTTAGCTCAAGGGGGGGAGATAATTGATATTTTTAGGAAATTTCTTTTACTACATCCTAGAATTACTAAATACTAGGTATAGTGCACATCTAACAATCAGGTCGATGCTGTCTGCCCTAAACATGATCTCGATGGGTTTAGTCCAAATTGTCTAAAAGCAGAGCGATATTTTCCTATTATCTCACCGGAAATTTCAGATATGATTGGCCTAGACAGTACCGACCAATCGTTCTGTCCAAAGGCCAATTGCTATTACCGGTGAAGAATAACACGATTACAATATGCAGACGTTGAATGCATATTTTCCTTTTCCTTTTCATGCGGCGAATATATCAGCACTGAGGCTAAGAAGCATATTCTCTTGCCAAATATAACAAACTGCGAGATGTGCAGAGGCAACGATAACGTTGTGGGGCCTTCGTAGGAATATATTTTTCTTCCCGTACGGATGTTTCTGTTGACCTATGATTTTTCTTATTTTTCAGTAAATTAGACGATAATTGAGACTTTACCATTCCATTAAAGTCAATGCTTCCTTAAAGTCTCACATTTTGTCTCACTTTCCTTCATCTTTCGGTTTATATTATATGTAGAAATCTGTGCAAAACCCAGTAAGATGAAGCAAAGCATCTTTGACTTCAGCATATCTTCTGAATAAGGGATGACTACTTCGATTTGTGACATTAGTTTGGTTTATTAGATTTTTTAGGTTGAAAATCATATTCTTGAAGGCTTCCTGAATGTATGTTTGACCCTTTTTCAAGAATTACATATACGTACTTTGTGCACGCTTTGTGCCTATATAAATGAAAATTACGAGAGTGAGTGTTGAGATTCGAATTCTTGAACAATGCAAAATCATCCAATGTATGCATTGGGTTTTTTTGGTCCACACAATGTTTTGATGATGTTATGAGTACATAACACAATTTGAGGGGTACAATATTGTGGCTTGAATGTGGAAATAGGTTAAGAGTACATGAGTAGACCTGTCAAATGAATGGATTGGGCCGAATCGGGTCGAATATGATCCAATCTAAATTGACTCATTTTCATGTGACACAAATATAGTGACACATATCTGACTAAACACATACTCAACACATATTCGACCTAACCTATGTTGTCAAAACACATCCATATTTAACTGAACCTAGGAAACTCATATTCAAAATGAGGTGAGAGCACAAAGGAAACAAATGCGAGATTGAGTGAGAGCAAGAGAAGTGAAGAGAAAATCATAGATGTGGGTCGGGTCTAAGTAAGTTATCGACCCATTTAACACTTGTATTATTTTAAGTTTTATCATTATAAACTCATTTGTGACATATTTACCAAATATAACCAACCCATATAACAACTCAGCCCATTAGATATGAGTTAAGAAATGAGTTTATAATCTATTTTGACAGGTCTAATGTTGAGGTTTCAAGAAAATAACAATACCTCAAGAGACTAAAGTATGCATTAGATTCTATGATTGATACCTAATTCATATAAAAGTTAAATTGTTAGAGAATAGCGCAGGTTGTATATCATATAACACGACAATTTGTATTGATGAAGGCAGATTAGCATTTTCCTTTTTCTTTGGCAGGGAACTTGCTAGCATGTATAAATGAACAGAGCATGAATATTGAGGCACAGGCAACTCAAGAAATTAACAATCACAAGTCTACTATCACAATTGCAAATATGATTCATAAATACCGAGAAGGTTATAGCGCAAAAGTAGGATTATAACATACATATTTATGTTGTCAAACCTAGCGTAAATGAAGGTAAAAGCAATCAATGATCAAGAACCAGAGACAAAATAGCACGAAAATTTATGTGATTCGATCGATGTAGCCTAGTGCACGGGAGAGCAACCATAAAAAATCCACTAGAATCATTAGACTACAATAGGCAATCACTATCTTTTAAGGATGGCTTGATGTGGACAATAGAATTCTGATTTCTTTATTTATGGAGATCATTGACGAAGAGTCTAAGTTCAAGTCTATCAATTACATATTTACTTAAATCAATCTTTTTCAATTAGTAAGTTATTGACCAACTAAACATGTGTTCATGTTCTCCCTTAATCTAGGTGTCGTTATGCACTAGTATTATCCCAAGTCGAATAACCTTGGCCCCATCAAGTTTGGCATATTTAACATGGATAATACTGCCCTTCAACCTCTGTCTCAATCGTCTTAGCCCTGCCAAGTTCAACGAGAAGCTAATATATACTGGGAATGATCACTAATCAACTATCAGCTCCTATACCACTTGTTGGATTGATGTAGCATAAATTGGTACTTTGACCTAAGGACGTCATCGATAGGGAGTCTAAGTTTGCACTTATCAACTTAATCAACTCACCTTCACTCAAAAATTTAAATTAATGAGTTAAAAAGCCAATTATGATATATTAAGTACTCCATTTTTTACCACATTTCTGACATGTGATTTATTTTGCCTAACAACCTCACACGTGCACCTCAATAAGGATCATATTTTTTTCTCCGCCTAAAGATGGAGAAAACTTTCTCCGACTAATATTCTGATTGGTGAGTTACCAAAAATGGGCATATCTCATTTTCATATTTAATTAAGTTAGCATGTATGATATTCATATTTGTAATCTATCGATCAGAGATCCAGATTACAAACAAATGAAACTCAAACCATCACTTAATTTGAGTTTATTGTTGTAACTAAAAAAGTAGGGGATTTGGAATACTACAAATCCAGCCTAGATTAACATTCTAGAGAGATGTCCGATTGACTAGGATCCTTCTTCGTCATCCACTCATCGTGACAATACGTCCTCAATTCAGGCCACGTAAAACACTGCATGCATGGGAATATATTCCCTTTCTTTTGAGTTCCAGATGGCAACCCAGTTTCCTTCACATGGCCTAAAAATATAGGTTCTTTACACAGTTCATCAGGCTAAAGGAGATTGCAACTTGAAACAGAAAGGTCGCCGTCACGTAATCATCAGGCTGATATAGGAATAAATCTGACGTACGGGTCGAGACCAAATATATTGTTCGCCCGTATAAATGAACCCTTTTTATCTCCACTATTATTCTTGCAAAAAACCATATTTTAAATTGGAAAAGATAAGAGGCGGCCCAAGAAAGTGAATCCACTGCATAACTGATGAGTTTCTATAAAAAGGACCTCAGAGCCAAGCCAGTTTCTCACAAGCTGACCTCAAAGCAAGAGCTGAAAAGCACGCGAGCTCACACACAGAGACTATTATCTCGAGGCTCCGGATACGTCGTCTTCATCAGGCAGCATGGACACCACGCTGGCAGGGCTCGTGCGTGATAAGCCGGTGGTGATATTCAGCAGGAGCTCGTGCTGCATGAGCCACACCGTGAAGTCGCTGATACTGAGCTACGGTGCGAACCCAACGGTGTACGAGCTTGACCAGATGCAGAACAGAAACCAGATCGAGCGCGCGCTGGTCCAGCTCGGGCGGCGCGAGGTCGTCCCCACCGTGTTCATCGGCCAGAAGTACATCGGGGGCGCGAACGAGCTCATGAGCCACCAGGTGCGGGGGACTCTGGTCCCTCTTCTCCGAGAGGCCAGAGCCATTTGGGTATAGAGACTAACGCACTTGCATCTTTCTTCAGTTTTTCCCTTAGAACAACGATAATACGTCTAACATACACGAGTTAGATTTTATTACGAATATGAAAAGGCGGACTTTTTGGTAGCTGCGTTCTCTAACCCCAATGGCTGCACGCTATGGAAGATGACAGCCTTCTTCTCTGGTCTTTTTTCCCCTTGCTTTTGGAGGTCTTTTTATGTATGGGAAGTCCCTGTATTGTTCTAAGTTAGGTTTTGAGGTGATGAGGAAGAACAGCGGTGGCAAACTTCAAACGTGTAAGCGCCCTATTTTAAAGTCAATGAAGTAAAGCTTCTGAGCATGAAATTGCACTGTATCGCTCTGTATACACTCTTTTGGCATCAAATGATATGTGAGTCCCTCGGAGAGAGAGAGAGAGAGAGAGAGAGAGAGAGGGAGATGCATGGAGCTCATGTCTGATCTAGGCTAGATCTGGCTGGTTGATGTGTGTTAGAAAGCGCATGAACTACATAGGTGAGCTGCATACGAGCAGAACATATATTGGACGAAAAACAAGTAACATTTTTATGATATAATCCAAAAGTATCATTGTTTGATGATTATTGGACCGCCTAATTACCAAAGATCCTATTATGGTAAAAGAAAAAAAAAATTAGAGAATTCGGGAGCCCGATAGGTGTGTACAGTTCAAGTGTATTGAACTCACATGTACCGGTGCAAATAAATATGATTCTGATCAGGTTAAACTCGCATCAGATATAGATATGTAAATGCAATATGTCATGATTTGAGAGAATTACTCGAACGAAAAATTCCAAATAAATAGCGAATGAATCAAATAATGACCGGTGATTTGAGTTTCGAGAGACGTAAGATCCATCAAATCTAATGATTCTTATATTTTGGCTCGTACAAATGATCGGGCGATCTGAATTGATCCCCAATTCCACTAGCTTCTTAGCACGAAGGCATCGATACTGTCCATGGCCCCATTTCTGTTGTACCATATGCTTAATTAAATGTTAAGTGGGGGCATGCAACTCTTTTGGCTAGAAGTAGGCATGTAATGTACGCAATTCGCTACCAAAGAAGAAAGATTTCGAATCATACTCTTGCAATCGATCGTGACGGAGTCCGTAGAATCTTTGCGGAAACGTGGTACAAATATAATTCACAAAATAGAAATTTAAATATTACAATATTTCCTTACACCACATACAACACTCTTACAACTCTACACAAGCCTCCTCTCACTCTCACATGCATACATAGCACACTCTACACAACACACTCTCAAGACCCCTGCACGCACACCCACTCACTCTTTATCTCTCTACACTTACACTACACACACCTCACGCATGCACTCCACACCACTTCACGCACACACTCAAGGGGCAAGAGCCCCTATTTATAGGGTGTAAGGTCGGTCAATGAACTTTCTTCCACACTCCTATTATTATTTTATTACAAGTTGCTGATCATTTGTCAACAATTGCGGCCGAGGAATTATCAGAGAAAAATCTGGAAGAGTATAGAGAGATCTAGAGAACTCCAGAGAGAGAGAAGCGGTGCTTTTTCTCAACAGAGTCGCCGCCAATCAAGCTTAATTTTGAAATTATGTGCGTTTCAGTAGCAGTATCATTGGAATCCGATTGGCTAAAAAAAGGAAGTTAGGTTCATTGACGAAGGGGCGGACGTGCTAAGTGCCACCTACCGAAAGCTGAACGAGAAAGAGGCAAAAAAGTCAGGCCCGTAGGTGGATGTTCCATCATCGATAGTCGAAAAAGGTTCCATCTAGAGATGATCAGTTCCCGGTTCGGTCCGGTTCTAAGGTGGAACTGGGAACCAAACCGGGAGAATCGATTCCCAATTTTAGGAACCGTGGACCGGACCGTTTGGTCCTAGGACCGGGAACCGGACCGGACCATCGGTTCCGGTCCGGTCCAACATAATTGGCACTTTATTTTTCACTAAAGAACGACCATTCACTAAAGAACGATCATGCTTCGGACTGATTAATCCAATTCGGTTCCTAGGCAATCTAATAAAACTACTCACACATATTTTCATGTGCAAAATACTCAAACTTCACTTACGTGAATATCAATCATAGTTTATGTGTCTCACGCTTAATTTTAAGCATAAAAGCCATGAACAATGTGATTAAAGGTTGTGCTTGGCTTAGGTTTTATAGACAATCTCTATGAAACTAACAAGTAAGTTTTTTCTATAAATAAAGAGTAACAACAAGAGCTTTGGTGGTCTCTTGGCCACATAAGAGGTTGTTACCTCAATTGTAATTCCGATTGCAATAAGTTTCATATATAATATTCATATATTATATGTGTTTATATATTATATGTATATAAATTATATATAAAAAATTTGGTCCGGTCCGGTCGGTCCAGTCAGTCCGGTTCCCACCTTGGAACCGGGAACCGGACCAACCGGCCACCGGTTCCAAGATTAGAAACTGGGAATCGGACCGCCGACCGTGGGAACTGCCCAAAACTGGCCGGTCCGGTCCAGTCCGGTCCGGTTCCGGTTCGGGCGGTTTCCGTTGCACACCCCTAGTTCCATCATTAGTAGGCGAAAAAGTGTTTTCCATTCAAGGAAAATCTCACCCTTAAAAGTAAAGAAAATGAATTCGTCTTCCAAAACGAAGGAAAAGCTATTTCATTTATCTCCACTTCAATATGCTGTCGAGATCAAAATAAAAAAAGAAAGAAAAATGCCACCCAATTTCCCCTCTTCAAATATGTGTAGCCCTCACCTAAGTAACACTGACACGCGATACGGACACGCGACACGACACGACACGACACAACACGATATGTTGACACGTCATTTCTTAAAAATAGAGAATTACGACACGTTCCGACACGTTATATATTAAATAAATATTTTTGATAAAAAGAACTTACAATAAATTTACACTAATAATATTAATAAATCTATTCATAGAAAATTTAAAAAACATATTCATAATTAATACGTGCCTATATTTAAAAATATATTTTTTATTTTAACAAAAATTATTCCCCTCAAACCCTCCCCCTCATTTCTCTCTCCTCATTTCTCTCTTCCCCTCTTCCTCCCACGCCACCACCCCAAAATCCTCCCCCTTTGATTTCTGCGGCTCTGCCCCTACGCCCCCACCTACTCCCTGCGGCCCCCATCAATCACCCCAGCCCCCTCGGTTTCTTCCCCTTCTCTCCTCTCTCTCTCTCTCTCCCTCCCTTTCCCCCTACGCCACCACCTGCTCCCCTGCACCCCCATCAATCACCCCCATCCCCCTCGATTTCTTCCCCTTCTCTCCTCTCTCTCTCCCCCTCCCCCTCCCTTTCCCCCACGCCACCACCTGCTCCCCTGCGCCCCCATCAATCCCCTCCATCCCTGTTCTTCCCCTGCTCTCTCTCCCCCCCTCCCTCCCCCACGCTACCACCTGCTCCCGGCCCCATCAATCACCCCTCGTTTCTTCCCTGCTATCTCTCTCTCCCTCCCCTTCCCCCACACCACAACCAGCTCCCTCGCCCCCTCAGTTTCTTCCTCCTCGTCGCACAATCTTCTCATCTCTTTCGATCGCCTCATCGTAGTCGCTCGCCTCCGGCCCTTCCTCCTTCGCAGTAGCTGCAGCCTCGTCGCCGGCCCTCCATCGCAGCGTCGTCTCAGTTTATGCTCTTCCTCTCGCCGTCACGGCCTCACTTCCGCTTCCTTGGCCTCACCTCCACCCACCATCGTCTTCTTCAACAGTCTCTCTCTCTCAGACATCGTCTTCTTCAACAATCTCTCTCTCGGACACGCGTGTCTAGAAAAGTTGACCACGTGTCGGAAAATTCGACACGCGTTGACCGCGTGTCCGAAAGTGTCCGAGCGCGTCCAAGCGTGTCAAACACGTCGACATGTGTCGGACACGACACAGAAGCTTCGGCAACATGTCTGTGCTTCATAGGCCCTCACTGGCTTCAAGGCTAATTAGTCAAAAAGTCCTAAATATATTGTGTGGCAAACTTTTTTATTTAGTCAATTTAATTATAAATCTTTTGATGATTTATAAATATAGTTCTTTCAGTCAATTTTGGTCGAAGATCGTTGATGTAGATACCAATCACATAGAAATGACTATATTGACAAATTATTTTAAAAAATTAGGACTAAATTGATTAAATTTTTTTGGCAAAAAATTAACCAAATTGAATAAATTGAAACTGACTTGATTTTCGTGCAATATATTTATGATGGGAAAAGTGTTAAAAAGCCATAATCATATTGCATTAATGTTAATTAAGTCATAAACCTTTTAATGATGTCAATTTAGTAATAAATATTTTAATGGTGTCAATTGAGTCTCAAACCAAATGAGTCCTAAACATTTTGAATTAATGTCAATTTAGCCATAAACATTTTGATTTAGTGTCAATTTAGTCATTTCGACTAATTTTGGCTGGATATTACTGACATAGACACCGATTCGGTTACTCGTATTGCTAGCACCGACGTTGATAATTTTTTATGATATTTTAATTATTATTTTTTATTTTTTTAATTTTTTTCCTTTTTTTCTTCTTCTTCTCCTTCTGCTTCCTCTTCTTCTTCTTCTCCTTCTGCTTCCTCTTCTTTCTTCTTCTCCTTCTACTTCTTCTTTTTCTCCTTCTCCTTCTTCTTCTTTCTCTTTCTCCTTCTTCTCCTTTCTCCTCCTTTCTCCTTCTTCTTCTTCTTTCTCCTTCTCCTCCTTCCACTTATTATGCTTCTTCTTCTCTTTCTTCTTTTTTCTCCTTCTTTCTCCTTCTTCTTTTGCTTCTCCTTCTCATTCTCCTTGTCCTTCTTCTTCTTCTTCTTCTTCTTCTTCTTCTTCTTCTTCTTCTTCTTCTTCTTCTCCTCCTCACCCAAGCGAGGGTCTGCCTCCCCCAACTAAATCCGATGAGGTTGCTGGGCAACCTCATTGGATTTGGCCAAGTAACCTTGCCAAATTTGGCCAAGGGAGCCCTCACCAAGGCTCACCCTAGCAAGGGTCGACCCCCCTAGGCCAAATCTAGATCGATCAACCCTCGCTAGGGTATAAACCCAGGCGAGATCGAGTGAGCTCGGCCCTCGCTGGGGTGATACCTAACGAGGCCACCCTAGCATGGTCGAGGAACGGCCTCCCCAAGCCAAATATGGCGAGGTCGACCCTCGCCAGGGCTTGGCCTCGCCATGGTGATTTGTGATCAGCCCACTCGACTGTGGCCAGTCACTCGCAAAATGAAGAAGAAGAAATGAGAGGAAAAAAAATAAAGAAAAAGAATAAAAATATAAATAAAAAATATTAAAATATTATTAAAAATCGTCCACATTGGCATTGGCGATGCCACATAAGTGAACTAGCCTTCACGTCAGCAATATTCTATTAAAATTAGCTGAAATGACTAAATTGGCACCAAATAAAAGATTTACGGCTCAATTCGCATTATTAAAAGGTTGAGAACTGAAATAGAACCAACTTAAAAAGGTTTAGGACTATTGGTACCATTAAAAGGTTTATGACTTAATTTTTATGACTTTTTTGACACTTTTCCTTATTTATGACTTTTTGAACAATTTCCCCTCATCACAATACTGTTCTACTAGATCTATAGATAAGTTTCACATGAGTAGTGTTCTTATTTCAAAACATGCAATCGCAATTACGGGATTGACAATAAGAAATGAATTGTTCCATTGGAATCTATAAGTTACACAATCCATCTTATTACGTAATATCGAGGTACATATGTTACAATACAATTTTACAAGAAATATGTCTTCATCTCAAAATCAATAGTGTCCACAAGGCATCGCAAGCACGTTTATGATGCACGATCACTCGAATTCTTATACTTACCTATGTGCTTTACCTCCTAATGCAGAAAAATCATGGAAATGCATCATGTATTTGATTGACGACGACCTTGACCTGAACTTGATTGACCATCTATAGTTAGTCTTCTCAATATGCATTGCTCAGATGGCACTGAGCGCCGTACACTGCTGATAGTTCGTGCGTCAGATGTAGCTAATAGCATGCTTTCCATGGCAAAACTCATCTCCTTTTTCCGGTTCACATAGATCAAACTCCGAATGGGAATCGATTTAGACATATGCATAATTTGAACACGTGATGACATGCGCTCTAATGTTTGTGTGCACACTCGAAGGAAAAACACTATGCAATGCTTCATTAAACATCTTACGCTGCCCGCCGAGAATGGAAGGAGTTAAAACAGAGAATTACAAAGATTGTCGGCCACCCATCCAGGGTAATGGCAACCGTGTTCTTTTTCCCATTGTGACTCCATAAAAGAGAGCGTGGCGAATATAAGATCAAACCTGCAATGACGCAACAACTCGGAAAGATACCTCTGGTTTTGCACTATAGAAATATCCTAAAGCTTGGTGAACCACATAAGTGTAAGACAAGAATATTAGGCAACCCCTCAGAGATTAGCACAGAGTTGTTCACTGCCTAATTTAAGGGCACAAGCAAGCAAACTAAGTCTGCATTTTCTTTTACGTGCTTTATTAACCAGCAAAAGATGCATGACGTACACATCCTTCGGCAAACATAATAGTCAGTTTAGTAACTAGGCTGGAAAATAAGGAACGAGCATGCCTTCCACTCATTACTGCTGTGATTCCTACCATCAACAAGCGCCACCGATCAAATCGGCGCCAAAATGGATCTTGCGGGAAGTAGAGCGTTGTGTGCATAGGCCAAACAGAGCTTCAGAAATAGCTTACACATGGTGACGAGTCAGAGCAATCGGTCCTCCCTCACGATTCGATCAAATCTCTCTCAAGAATGGGTTTCTTTTCTCTAGTTCGGTTCTTCTTCTCCAAGCTTCTACTGCTCGGCGGAGTGTGGCATTGGCCTCGTTTATCTCCTCGGTGGAGAACTTGTGCTTTATGATTTCCAAAGGTCCAGGCTGCAACACCCTCACTACTGTTTCCGCTTCTTGCTCCAACTGTCTGTGGACAGGGGAAATGGCATACCCGTCGAGAGGCAAAGGATAAAAATAGAAAGAGAGAAAAAAGAAAGGCCGAGCTCATCCATAGCTATAGAAGGAATATTAACAAACTGGATACTGCAAAGAGAGAAGCAAAAACGAGGGAGAAAAGGGATCAGCCGACCGCACATTACATAACCTCCATAACCAACAAGCCTACTTGTGCAAAAAGAAGGCTTTTTTTCAGGGTCAGGTATTAACTCGCCGCAATGAGAACCGTTAAAGTCCTCCATGAACCGAAACAAGGACACAAGAAATTGATTACTACGTCCATAACCTCATCTTAAAAAGACAGAACCAAGGGGCAGGGATATAACAATCGACTGTCATTCTTTAAGGCAACTAGTCATTTTGTAAAAGGCTCGAGCATGACGTGACCACATTAGCACCTCATAACATCCAAAAACTCTGCTAAACGTGGCTTATCAATATCAGGAAGAAAAGTTAGATATAGAAAGGATCAACCATCATCTCTCTTTGTTGACACCTAAATTTTGACTAACTATTTAGGATTAAATTGCACACAAAAATTAGAGACCAATTTGACCCTAACAAAAAATATTTTTCGCATTACCTAGGAATTAATATCATTTGCATCTACTAAGTTGTGTTTTCTATTTTCTTTCCCTTATTTTATCCTATTTTCGGATATATATATATATATAAATTAAGAGAGAGGGGGGGGGACAGAGAGAAATGGTTTGAGGCTGGGCCCAGGCCCTTTTTCTTTTTCGCTTGGGCCCAGGGCCCAGCCCTTTCATTTTCTCTCCTCCGGCCCGGCCCGGCCCGGCCCCCTCTCTCCTTCTTCCTCTTTCTTCCTTCCGTCTTCGTCCCTGCAGCCCACGCGCGCGAGGGCAGCTACGGCAGAGAGAGGAGGGTAGACCGGCGACGGAGGGGACAGCTCGCAGGCGCCATTAGTGCTGCCCATCGGAGCAGCGCGAAATCCGGCGAGAAGCCAGGACGGAGGGGACGTCGCCTTCAATGCCGAGCAGGCCTCCGCGGAGAAGAGGGGACGGGACACCGGTTCGGCCGAACCAGGGCCGGTCGGCGCGCGGAGGACCGGCGGCCGAAACTCCTCCGTCGATCGGACCCCCCCCAGCCTGTAAATAGGCCTTCTGCGAGCTCGGTTGAAGGCAGCAACACGAAGATAGAGAGAGAAATCTGAGGGGTTTCTTCGGAGAGACATCCAAGAAGCCCGATGGAACCAAAACCCCACGTTTCAGCAGTGCGTTCTACCCGTTCGACGAAATGCTCAAACGAGATCTAGTTCCGTTTCTTTGTTTCGAGTGAAAACCGAGTGGTCCGGGCGTCAACCCGTGGCTTGGCGCCGCTCGACCTGCGGCGTAGCCGAGGCCGCCGCTAGACCCGCGGCCACCCTCGTGGGTTTAGGGTTTGATGGACCGGGCCTTCTCGCTTTTCTTAGTCTGGAGATGAAATGTTGCCGGACTGGGCTCATTCGCTGAGCCCAGTCTAGCCAAGGACTCGGGCCTGGCGGCCCGGGTTAGTCTCGATTTGGGTCGACCCGGATCATTTTCATTATATAATAATATATTTATTATTTTAATATAAAAATGTTTTAACCAAAAAATCAAAAAATAGGAAAAAACCCAAAAATGATTTACATTCTCCAAAAAATGAGAAAAAGCCTAAAAGATAGTTTTTATTCTCCACAAATGCATGGAAAATCCTTAAAAACCCGAAAACCTCAGGTTTAAACAACATTACATTGGGTATTGGAAGAGCATTACTTGATTAACTAGTGTAATCAAGTCATCCATCATAGTTTCTTGCACAGAAGTAAAATGTTTCTCCCAATATTTTACTTGTATTTCTAATCAATCCATCACAAATTAATTAGTGTCGATTCCTATTTGAAGTTGACTTACAGATTAAAAATTCAAACCATAAGTTGTGAATTGATAGGCTTGAGAGAGCTCGGGCTATACCTAATACTTAGCGAGCCATTAGCCTTCAACCGCGCCCACACGTAAGAGGGCACTGAAAAGGGAGTAAGAGGGCGTCGAAAAGGGCGGTCGCGAACTCTTGATGATTTCTTGATCAGATCAAATCATTGTCCATACCCCAGGAGATCAATTTCTATCCCAAAAATTAAACCCTGCCAATGTTAAGAGCTCCGTTCTAAGACCAAAATGACACAATGCAGCAAGCGAAAGCTGCCGAGCTTCATGCGGATATTGATCGGCACATAAGTCATCACGCCCCCACGCATCCACCTTCGAGTCTCTCCAACCATTATTCCAACAATTAAACCCTGCCAATTCATCGACCAAAAAAAAAAACATCCAATGGAAAAATTAAGACATAGGTTTCCTGCCATTGGAAACTCATGCCCCCACAATCCACCATGTCTCCTTAGAATCACTGATTCACCTGCATGGGCACATGATTCACCCTCCTCCCTTCTCATCTATCCCGGAAAACCCAATTAGTTCTAAGATGACCCATTATGCATAACTTTTTCATGATACTCTGCCCAAAGTTTCCTATATTGCCCCATCATTGCCTAATTATCCAAATCGATTTCGAAAATTATATGGGAGAATTATTCAATCACTTTTAAACATTTTATATGAATGTCAATTCAGTTCTAAATTTTTCAATTTTATCAATTTAGTCTCAAATTTTTGCATGAAATTTTAATGTAATACTTTTGGTCAATCTTCGTCAAAAATCGCTGATGAGGTGATCTATTCAACATGGCACACCACCACATCAGTTATTTTCAATGAAAATTTATTAAAATAACTATATTAGAATTTCACGCAAAATTTTGGGACTAAACTAGTAAAATTTGAAAGTTTGAGACCAAATTATCATCGGTATAATATGTTTAGAACTTATTGGATAATTTCCCCCAATTGTGTTATAGACTAATGATTGTATGCTTTGGCAGACACAAAGATTTAGATTAGGGCTTACAAGACAAGAAATTCTACAAAACGTAGCTCGAGGGGGCGAGATGTTTGATAATTTAGGAATTTTTTTCAACTACATTGTGGAATTAGTAAATACTTGGTATAGTGCACATCTAGCGACCAGGTTGATGCCTGGCCCCACCATGATCAACGGTCTGGACGGGTTTAGTCCACATTGTCTAAAAGCCGTGCGGTGTCTTCCTATTATCTCACTGGATATTTCAGTTATGATTGGCCTAGATAATACCGGCCAATTGTTCAGTCCAAAGGCCAATTGCTACTACTGGCGAAGAATAACACGATTACAATATGCAGACGTTGAATGCATATTTTTCCTTTCCTTTTTATGCGGCGAATATATCAGCACTGAGGCTAAGCAGCATATTCTCTTGCCAAATCCAACAAACCGCGACTTGTGCAGAGGAAACGATAACGTTGTGGGGCCTTCGTGGGAATATATTTTTCTTCTCGTACGGATGTTTCTGTTGACCTATGTTTTTTCTTATTTTTCTGTAAATTAGACGATAATTGAGACTTTACCATCCCATTGAAGGCAATGCTTCCTTAGAATCTCATGTTTTGTCTCACTTTCCTTCATCTTTCGGTTTATATTATATGTAGAAATCTGTGCAAAGCCAGGAAGATGAAGCAAGGCATCTTTTGCAGGAAAAATACCAAAATAGTCATAAACATTTTTTTCATTAGTACCAAGTCGGTCATAAACTTTTCAATTGAACCAATATAGACCTAAACATTTTCATATCGGTACCAATTTAGTCCTTCCAGCTAATTTAAGCTGAAAATTGCTGGCATGGCTGCCAGCGGTCTTATGTGACGCCACGTGAACAAATTTTATAATTTTTTATATTTTTCAGATTTTTTAAATTATTTTTTTTCTCTTTTCTTTTTTTTTTCTTTTTTCCTTTCTCCTTACCTCTTGGCCGGCGAGGTCGCTGGCCGACCATCGCTAGCCACGGGATGGTCGGGCGAGGGCCCCACGCCCTCGGCCACTAGTGAGGGCTGCCATGCCCTCGCCGGCCACAAGCGAGGGCGTCGACCCCAGCCCAGATCCAAGCGAGGGCCCAAACCCTCACCCCTTGGCCTGCAAGGGCCGCCACGCCCTCGTCGTTGGCCACACGCAAGAGCGCGGTGGCCCTCACCAGCCAAGGGTGAGGGCCTCCATGCCCTCATCGGCCACGGCAAGGGCACGAAGGCCCACACTCGTGGCGGTGAGAGCCGCGACGCCTCAAGTGAGGCCGTCATGGCCCTCGCCCGCCAACGGGCGAGGGTTTTAACCCTCGCCCGTGGCCGGCGAGAGCGCGACGGCCCTTGCCGGTGGGCTGGTGAGGTCGCGAGGGCCCTCACACCAACCAGACTTGTGGCCGGCGACCTCACCGGCCAAGTCGTAAGAGAAAGGAAAAAGAAAAAAAAAAAAAAAAAGAGAGAAAGAAAAGAAAAAAATTATAATATAAAAAATTATAAAATTTGTCAACGTGGTGCCGCATAAGACCGCCGACAGCCATGTAAGCAATTTCTGGCTTAAATTAGCCAAATGGACTGAATTGGTACCTATGTAAAAAGGTTTAAAACTAAATTGTTCCAATTAAAAAGTTTAGGACTGAATTGGTACTAATACAAAAGGTTTAAGATTTTTTTGATATTTTTCCCCATCTTTTGCTTCATCATATTTTCTGAATAAGCGATCACTACTTGGGTTCGTTACATTTTTTTGGTTTATTACACTTTTTTGGTTGAAAATCATGTTTTGGGAGGCTTCCTAAATATATTTTCGACCCTTTTTCGAGAATTACATCATATACGTACTTTGCGCACGTTTTGTGCCTATAAATGCAAATAACGAGAGTGAGTGTTAAGATTCGAATTCTTGCATAATGCAAAATCATCTAATGTATGCATTGGTTTTTTTTAGGTTAGCACTATGTTTTGATGATGTTATGAGTACATAACACAATTTGAGCGGTAAAGTATTGTGGCCTGAATGTAGAAATGGGGTAAGAGTACATGAGTAGATCTATCAAACGAGAGAATTGGGTTAGATTAAATTGGATATGTTTAATCCAAATTGACTCATTTTCATATAATACAAATATAGTGACACCTATCTAACATATACTTAACACATAGTTGACCCAACCTATGTTGTAAAAACACTTCCATATTTAACCAAGTCTAAGAAACTTATATTAAAAAAAGGTAAGAGCACAGAGTGAACAAACACAAAATCGCGTGAGGGCGGGAGAGTGAAGAGAAAATTATAGATGTGGGTCGAGTTTAAGTAAGTCGTTGACCCATTTAGCACCCATATTATTTTATATTTACTGAATATAACCAACCCATATAATAACTCAACTCATCAAATATGGGTTGAGAAATGAGTTTATGACCTATTTTGACGAGTCCAGTATTGAGCTTCAGGGAAATAATAATACCTCAAGAGACTAAAGTATGCATTAGATTCCATGATCAATAACTAATTCATATAAAAGTTCAATTGGTTAGAGAGTAGCGTAGGTTGCACATCATATAACAAGACAATTTGTATTGACAGAGGTAGATTAGCATTTTCCTTTGGGCTTTGTTAACATAATAATCCTTGGGATACTGTGAAAATAACAGTCTATTGTAAACTACAAATTCTTAAAGAAGTGGGTTTCACAACAATTTATAAATATTTATAATTTGATTTTTTTTTTTTTTTTTTTTTGTCTAAAATAGACTGTTATTCTCTAGCATGGATCTTGCCAACATGGATGAGTGAACAGAACGTGAATATTGAAGTACAAGCAGCTCAAGAAATTAACACAAACAAGTCTACTTTCACAATTGCAAATATGATTCATAAGTGCTAAGAAGGTCATAGCGCAAAAGTAGGATTGTAACATACATTGTCGTCAAACTTGGTGTCATTGAAGGCAGAAGCAATCAATGATGAAGAATGAGAGACAAAATAGCACGAAAATTTTATGTGATTCGATCGATGCAGCCTAGTGGACGGGAGAGCGACCATAAAAACATCCACTAGAATCATTAAACTATAATAGGCAATCACTATCTTTTAAGGATGGCTTGATGTGGACAATAGAAGTCTGATTTCTTCTTTTATGGAAATAGCTAATGAAGAGCCTAAGTTCAAGTCAATCAATTACATATTTATTTAAACCGATCTTTTTAAGTTATTAAGTTATTAGCCAGCTAAGACATGTGCTCCTGCTCTCCCTTAATCTAGGTGTCGTTCGGCACTAGTCTTATCCCATGGTGAATTCAACCTTGGCCCCATCAAGTTTGACATATTTTAACATGGATAATATTTTCCAATCAACCTCTATCAAAATGACCTTGGCCCTACCAAGCTCAACGAGAAGCCGATACATACTGGTGGTGACCACTAATCAACTATCAATTCTTATACCACTTGTTGGATTGATGTAGCATAAACCAATATTTTCACCTGAGGACGTCACCAATAGGAAGTCTAAGTATGCGTTCATCAATATAATTTAACTCACATTCACTCAAAAGTTTAAATTAATGAGTTATGAACCAACTAGAATATCGTAAGTGCTCCACTTGACATCACATTTCTAACATGTGACTTATTTCATCTAACAACATCACATGTGCACCTTAACCAGACCATTGCAGAGAAAACTTTGTCTGACTAACATTATGATTGGTAAATTACCAAAAATGGGCATATCTCATTTTCATATCTAATTAAGTTGGCACATGTGATATTCATATTTGCAATTTACTACTAAGAAGTCCAGATCTGGGATGAAGGAAACTCATACCATCACTTAATTAGAGTTTACAGCTGTAACTAAAAAAAATAATTGGTTTGGAATACTACAAATTCAGCCTAGATTGCCATTCTGGACAGATGTCCGATTGATTAGGATCTTTCTTCATCATCGGCTCATCCTGACAACACGTCCTCAATTCAGGCCACGTAAAACACTGCATGCATGGGAATATATTCCCTTTCTTTTATGTTCTAGATGGCAACCCAGTTTCCTTCACATGGCCTAAAATATAGGTTCTATACACAGTTCATCAGGCTAAAGGAGATTGCAACTTGCGACAGAAAGGTCGCCGCAACATGATCATGAGGCTAATATAGGAATAAATCGGACGTACGGATCGAGATGAAATATATTGTTCGCCCCCAATGAAGAAAATAAACCCTTTTTTTTTATCTCCACTATTATTCTTGCAGAAAAAAACCATTTTTAAATTCCAAAAGATACGAAGCGCCCCAAGAAAGCAAATCCACTGCACGACCGATGAGTTTCTATAAAAGGGACCTCAGAGACAAGCCACTTTCTCACAAGCAGGCCCCAAAGCAAGAGCTAAAAAGCACGCGAGCTCACACACACAAACTATTATCTCGAGGCCCCGGATACTTCGTCGTTCGTCAGGCAGCATGGACACGACGCTGGCGGGGCTCGTGCAGGACAAGCCGGTAGTGATATTCAGCAGGAGCACGTGCTGCATGAGCCACACCGTGAAGTCGCTCATACTGAGCTACGGTGCGAACCCGACCGTGTACGAGCTCGACCAGATGCCTAACAGAAACCAGATCGAGCGCGCGCTGGTCCAGCTCGGCCGGCGCGAGGTCGTCCCCACAGTCTTCATCGGCCAGAAGTACATCGGCGGCGCGAACGAGCTCATGAGCCACCAGGTGCGGGGGACTCTGGTCCCTCTTCTCCGAGAGGCCAGAGCCATTTGGCTATAGAGACTAAAGTTCTTGCATCTCTCTCCAGTTTTTCCCTTAGAATAACAATAACACGTCTAACGTACACGAGTCAGATCTTGTTACGAATACGAAAACACGGGCTTTTTGGTGCCCTTGTGTTCTAACCCTAATGGCTGCACGCTATGGAAGATGACGGTCTTCTTCTCTGGTCTTTTTTCCCTTCTTTTTTGATGTCTTTTTATGTATCGGAAGTCCCTGTGTTGTTCTGAGTTAGATTTTGAGGCGATGAGAAAGAACAGCGGTGGCAAACTTCAAATGTGTAAGCGCCCTATTTTCATGTCAATGAAATAAAACTTCTAAGTGTTAAATTGCATTCTATCGCTCTGTATACACTCTTTTGGCATCAAATGATATGTGAGTCCCTCAGAGAGAGAGAGAGAGAGAGAGAGAGAGAGAGAGAGAGAGAGAGAGAGAGAGAGAGAGAGAAAGAGAGAGAGAGGGAGAGGGAGGGAGGGAGATGCTCATGTCTGATCTAGCTGGTTGATGTGTATTAGAATGCGCATGAACTGCATACAAGCAGAACATATAGCAGGAATTGATGGAGCGAAGCAAAGAGAAGGACCAAAAACAAGAAACGCATTTCTGATATAATCCAAAAGGATCAGTGTTTGATGATTATTGCACTGCCTAATTAATAGAGATCATATCATGGTAAAAAAAAAAAAATAGAGAATTTGGGAGTCTCGACAGATATAGAATTTACTAAACGGTTTAAGTGTATTGAACTCACATGTACCGGTGCAACCAAACATGGTCCTAATTAGATTTAACTCGCATCAGATATAAATATATAGATGCAATATGTCGAGATTTGAGAGAATTATTCGTACGGAAAATTCCAAACAAAAAGCGAGTGTATCACATAACAGTCTTAAGTTTCGAGAGACATAAGACCCATCAAATCTAATGATTCTTATACATTGGGCTCCTACATATGATCGGGCGATCCAAATTGATCCCCAATTCCACTAGCTTCTTAGCACGAAGGTATCGATGCAATATCGTCCTTTGAAGTTTTGGACTGTCAATGGCCCCCTTTCTGTTGTACTGTAAACTTAATCAAACGTGGGGAATCAACTTCCTTGGCCAGAAGCAGACATGTAATGCGGGCGATTCGCTACCAAAGAAGAAAGATTTCGAATCGTACTCTTGCAATCCGTGACGGAGTTGTGGCCAATCAAGCTTAATTTAGAAATTATGTGTGTTTAAGTAGTAATATTATTGTAATCCGATTGGCTAAAAGAAGGAAGTTAGGTTAATTGACGATGGGGACGTGCGAAATGACACCTACCGAAAGCCAAACAAGAAAGAGGCAAAAAAGTTAGGGCCGTAGGTGTATGTTCTATCATCAATAGTCGAATAAGTGTTTCCCATTTAAGGAAAATCTCGCCCTTAAAGTAAAAAAAAAAAAAAATGAATTCGTCTTCCAAAACGAAGGAAAAGCTTTTTCACTTATCCCTACTTCAATGTGCTGTCAAGATCAAACTAAAGAAACTTTAGCAGATCTATTTAGCCTCCACCATATTCGAGTAATTATTAAAAAGCCCTAAATCTATTATGTGGCAAACCTTTTGATTTGATCAATTTAATGATCAATTTTTTAACAATTTACGAATGTAGTTCTTCTAACAAATTTTGATTGGAGATTACTAACAAAAATTACACTAGCAAATCATAAAAAAAGGCTTAGGACTAAATTAGACAAGAAAAAAATTAAGCAGAAAATTAGCTAAATTGAAAAATTCAAAACTGATATGATTACTATACAATAGATTTATGACTTTTTTGGACAATTTTCGCCTGCCGTCACAATGCCGCTCTACTAGATCCATAGATAACTTTCACATGAGTAGTGTTCTCATTTCAAAACATGCAATTGCAATTATGGGATTGACAATAAGAAATGAACCATTCCGTTGGAATCTTTTTGTTACAAAATCCATCTTATTACATACTATCGAGGTATATAAGTTACATTTTCACAAGAAATATGTCTTCTTCTCAAAATCATTAGTGTCTAGAAGGAACCCCAGCGTATCTGATGCATGATCACTTTCTTATACTCACTTTATGTGCTTTAACTCCTAACGCAGAAAAATCATGGAAATGCATCATGTATTTGATTGACAACGACCAATAACCTACCCTCGTTTGGCCATCAATTTTTAGTCTTCTCAATATGCATTGCTCAGATGGCATTGAGCACCATACACTGCTGCCAGTTCGTGTATCAGATGTAGCTAATGGCATGCTTTCCATGGCAAAACTCATCTCCTTTTCCGGTTCACACAGATTAAACTCCAAATGGGAATCGATTTATACATGCGTAATTTGAACACGTGATGTAATGTGCTCTAACGTAGATGTGTACACTTGAAGTAAAAACACTATGCAATGCTTTATTAGACATCTTACTCTGCCCAACGACAATAGAAGGAGGCAAAACAGAGAATTACATCTCCAGTCCAACGTTATCCCTATGCAAAGTTGTAGAGGACCTAGAGCAGAGAACAATCAAGAAGAGAGTCCACTTTTTCAAAGCAGAACCAATAGACAGCACTTTCACCAATTTCTCAGAACAAAGAACATCGGCGACGGCAAACTACCCATCTGGGGTAATTGCTACCGTGTTCTTTTTCCCGTTATGAATCTGTGAAAGAAAGTGCGGCAAAGATAAGATCAAACCAGCAATGATGCAACTCAAAAAAGTACTGCTGGTTTTGCACTATAGAAACACTCTAAAGCTTGGTGAACCACATAAGAGTAAGACAAGAATATCAGGCACCCCATCAAAGGTTAGCACAAAGTCATTTACTGGCTAATTTAAGGGCACGAGCAAGCACCATTTAATTTGCATTTTTTTTATATGCTTTATTAACCAGCAAAAAATGTGTGGTGAACGCGTCCTTTGGCAAACATAAAAGTCAGTTTAGCAATTAGGCTGAAAAAGAAGGAGCGAGCATGCCTTCCACTCAGTACTTCTGTGATTCCTACCATCAACAATTGCTACCAATCAAATTGGCGCTGAAGATGTTGTGGGAAGTAGAGCGTCACGTGCATACTCTGAACAAAGCATCAAAAATAGCTTACACATGGTGACGAGTCAGAGCTATCAGTCTTCCCTCATGATTTGATATAATCTCTCAAGAACGGGTTTCTTTTCTCTAGTTCAGCACTTCTTCTCCAAGCTTCTACTGCTTGGCGGACTGTGGCATTGGCCTCATTTATCTCCTCAGTGGAGAACTTGTGCTCTATGATTCCCAAAGGTCCAGGCTGCAACACCCTCACTACTGTTTCCGCTTCTTGCTCCAACTGCCTGTGGACAGCAGAAATGGTGTACAAATCAAATGGCCAAGAACACAAATAGAAAGAGAGAAAACAAAAAGGTCGAGATCATCCATAGATATAGAAGGAATATTAACAAACTGGATACTGCAAAGGGAGAAGCAAAAACGAGGGGGAAAAGGGATCAGCCGACCGCACATTACATAGTGGTGTCACTTTAACCTCTATAACCAACAAGCCTACTTGTGCAAAAAGAAGGCTTCTTTTCAGGAGATAGTACTAACTCACCACAATGAGTACCATTAAAGTCCTCCATGAACCGGACAAGGACACAAGAATTCGATTATTACGTCCAGAACTTCATTTGAGAAGACAGAACCAAGGGACAGGGATATAGCAATCAACTATCACTCTTGAAGGCAAATAGCCATTTTGTAAAAGGCTTGAGCATGACGTGACCACATTCACAACCTATAATATCCAAAAACTCTGCTAGACGTGGCACATCAATATCAGGAAGAAAAGCTAGATACAGAAAGGATCAACCACTCTCTCTCTTGATGATTTCCTGATCAGATCATTGTCCATACCACAGGAGATCAATTTCTATCCCAGATATTAAACCCCCCCAACCCCAACCCCCAACCCCCAATGTTATGAGCTCCATTCTTAGACCAAAACGACACAATGCAGCAAGCGAAAGCTGCCGAGCTTCATGCGGATATTGATCGGTGCATAAGTTCATCATACCCCACGCAACCACCTTCGAGTCTCTCCAACCATTATTCCAACAATTAAACATCCAATTCGACCCACTGAAGAATTACACAGACATAAGCTTCCTGCCATTGGAAACTCATGCCCCCACAATCCACCATGTCTCCCGAGAATCACCGATTCATCTTCCTCCCTTTTCTTTCACATATCTTCTCTTTTTCAGGAAAACCCATTTGGTTCAACTGGGGCTCTTCTCAACGTGATTGGAACAAACACCAAGCAAAACTCTCAAGAAACCACGAAAAAAAGAAGAGAGAACCAGTCAAACCGAGCATGCCCAATAGAGCAGATGCAGAACTAGCAAGAAAATCAGAGACCATCATGACCGGAATCAACTGAACACCCAGAAATTCGGCGATCATCTAACCCCCAGAGCTCTCGCTCGTTCAGCCGCTTACTTGAAGAAACGGGAGAAGGGAAAGGAGCTGGGCAGGCGCGAGAACGACGACATAGCGCGGCGGCGGTGCCTCTCTCTCTCTCTCTCTCCGATGCTTCGATCGCCGCAGGAAGCTGCAGCGCGGTGGTGCGTTCGTGCGGCAGAACAAGATCCGAAGGAGAGGAAGAAGCGAACGGGCCGACGTCGTTCTTGGATCTTCCCTTCAAGCTCAATGCTCTCAAGAGAGCCCACAAGAGAAGTAAAATATGCTATTGGCCCAAATCATAATGAAATAATTACCCAAAATGATCCTAAACTTTAATTCGTTATATAATGTATTATACAATGTAGTTCTTAAATTTTTAATTTATTTAATATAATCCTTAAACTTTAGCTTAATACTTTTAGTACATGTTCAACTTAGTCCTTAAAGTATATAAAAATATTCAATATAGTTCCTAAACTTAAATTAATAAAAAAATAATATTGAGAATTTTCATATGATTCAATTAATACACTGAATATGTACAGAAATTTCAGAGGCCGGCCTCGTTAGGGATTATTTGTGTCGTTTCCGTATTAAAAATAAAAATAAAAATTATAGGCGCTGCCACCGAAAAAGAAAAAAAGAGACGAGAGTCGACTCCGCTGGGGATCGAACCCAGAATCTCTGGTTTCGTAGACCAGCGCCTTATCCATTGGGCCACGGAGTCTTTTTTGTTGACATGCCTCGTCAAAAATTATGTTATTATATTTTATCCGACAGTTCGGTCGGCATTTCAGACGAAAGTTATGAACAATTGAGCACGGAAGAAGACGAGGACGAGATACAAATCATGCAGTAAAAAGCTATACACTCGAAGGAGGTAAACTGAACCCAAATAAGGGACGAGGCCATGCTCGAACCGTCGAACGTATGTGGTTCAAGAGAACGAGTAGTTCCTCCGCTTGTGGTTCTGGAACAAGAATCCGGTCTCCGAGTTCGCCTTGCTCCCGTGCGGCGGCTGCAGCCCGGCGGAGCTCATCCGGAACAAGCCGTTGAGCTTGCTCAGCTTCCTGGTGAACGACCTCAGCAGCCGGCTCGCCGGGTGCGGCCTCCCGAGCTCCTGCTTCATCGAGACGTGGTCCTTCTCCAGGTCCGTCAGCCGCATCCTCATCCTGGCCACCTCCAGCTTCAGCTCCCGGTTCTCCCGCCTCACCGACGCGTAGTTGTCCCGCGGCGATATGGCCCCGCTCCCGCCGGCGCCGCTCCCCGAGCGGTGAGGGAACGGGCCGGCCCCGCTGCCGCCGCCGCCGCCGCCGCCGCCGCCAATGCTGGCCGACCCGAAGAAGAACTGCGCGCTGCCGACGTGGTGCGACCCGCCACCTCCGCTCATCGCGCTCTTCAGCCTGATCTGCTCGTAGTACAGGACCTGGACCGCCAGCTGCACGGGCAGCCTCTCGTTCTGCGCCGCGTGGCTGCAGGCTTCCTGCGACAGTTTCTGGCAGTTGACGGTCTTGCACAGCCGGTAGCGCTCCGAGTCCTTGATGTTCGGATGAGCCTGCGTAGGGGAGCGAGCAAGTCGACTATGAATCCGCAAAATGTGAATATTTCGGCCTACAGTTTGAATGGAATTACTTGCATTACAAAAGGTTTTGGTAGGATAGGAAGGACAAGGATCCTGACCTTGAGGAAGATATCGACAGCTCTGTAGAGTCCGTCGTTATCTACCCGGCCATGGTCAGGAAGCAGTTCGGCGAGCGCTATGAACTTGGACGGCAACAAGTTGGGATCGAGGGCGACCTCCGCAAGATAGTTGTCTAACAGCTTCGAGACCTTGAGAAGCGAGCTGTGCTTCGGGGATCCGGGGCTCTCGAAGTCGCAAACCATCTCGTTCTCATTCCTCAGCTGGTTGTCCTCATCGTCGTCGTCCTCATCCAGGTTCAAGAAGGTGGAGAATATCCTCAGGATCGAGTCCGTGTCGTAAATTAGGCTTTGCCCGTTCCCCTGTGAATTCGCGGGAATGAGCATGTCCTCGAGAATGGCCTGGTCCAACTGCAAGCCAATCCGCCTCTCCAGATCAGATCTGCAAGAAGTGGATGTGGATGCTCCGATGGCGATCTTCAGCAAGCTCGACAGAAATGCCATCGGGACGGGGCTCTTCCTCGACTGTGTCGGGAGCAAGCTGACTATTGTTTCCACGATCACCCTTTGCCTCTTCTGTGATTCCAAGTCCGAATAACTCGCTTTCGCAGAATGCGGATCTCTGAGGATGAGGCCCTGAAGAGAATTATGGGCATAGTTCACCAAAATCTTGCTGACCATGTCCTGCTTTAGCCCCTTCGACTTGACAGCCGTTAGAACTCGCTGGAAGAAATCGAGACTTAGCACCGCAAGCAATTTGCCCCACCAATCGACCGGCGTCTCTGGTTCCACTTCCTCGATGGGCTTCGCTGAAAAATTGCGGTCAAGCTTAGATAAGCCTGACGTGAGCTGCTCTTTGCAAGCGTTGTTTGCTATGGCATTGATCAGCCTAGTGACCAGGTTGATCTCTTCGGAGATGGGCAACAGCTTTTGGCATTGTTGAAGCACGGTGATTGAGCTAGATATGTTCGGTAGCACCATGTCCTTGATGTAAGCTTCAGTGCGGTATGCCAGGTTTTTCTCAGCCAATTCCTCTGTCATCTCCAGGTAATGAGCTACGCAGCGAAGCGTCGCCACATTGGACAGCGAAATGTCGATGTTTATGCCATAACAGAACTTGGCAGCTATCTCGAATGCCTGCGGACCGCCAGGGACATCACGGAGAATGATCCGTGAGGCTTTTGATTCTTTTGTGTCCACCAACAGTTTCAGAATCCGACCACTCCGTGAAACAAGAGGAAACTGCAAGGAACGCACTGGGTGCATCAAGCCTTAAGTCAAAAAGCCTTAAGTTATTCTCCAATTCAATCCACCGTACCTTGTGAAATGCAAAGGTTGTCGCTCCTACTTCGATGGTGAGATCACTGGAGACATCAGATATCGGCCTGCAAGAATCATTTATTTAGATCGAATTCAAAACCTTAAGCTTCACCAGCAAAAGCTCAATTTATTTTGAGAGGAAATCGCCAGCAAATGAAGGACCATGCACCAACTTTGGCTTCTGTAGGCATGCATTACCATGTCTGAGGCCAGGACGCTGTGATTGTACCACAATTCTGTCCGTGCTTAACATTCTTAAGTTGGGATAGCATGGTCCCATCATGATGTTTGTTCAAATTTATGTTCCTCGAAAGATCAACAGTGCGGACAATTGATCCAAGAAAAGAACCGGGGTTTTTTCATTGTTTTTCATCAATTCCTCTGATGCGCTAGAAGCTATTGAATCCGAGTTTAAGACCTTGGTGAGGCAGAGAGCTATCTTCCAATTTCAGATACTGTTAAGGGGGGAATGGCGGTGGCTCGATCTCCCGTGTCACACCAGGAAAAGGGCAGCCTCTATTGGGCCGAGGCACTTTCTACTTTATAAGAGCATTAGATTTGTGAAGCTAGCATAAGCAATTCTTTGCGATTAATGGAAGCGAAAAATGCCGAGAAGACTATCGTATTTCTTGTAAGAAGAGCGTTCAGAAGAAGGCGATGTTCACGTCAGGAATGCAGTACAAGCTCTACTCATTTGCCAAATGGATAGACAGTGCATGGTTTGATTCCTTCTTTTCTGGGTAAATACTGAACTGATAAAAGAGAACTCACTCTGCAGCTGACAGCAAGACTCAAAAAAACTTGCTACGCAACAAACAGAGTCACTAGTAAACAACAGCAAAGAAGTGAAAAAAGGAGGTAGTCACCATTCGACGGTGTGTCGGACGCTTGAACTCGGCCGAAGCAACCGCCTCCCCGAAACGCTCGGCTTCAACTCGGCGACTCCGACCGTTATCACGCCCATCTCTCCTGCCTTCGAACCCACCGAGCCCGCCCTCTACTCCGAAGCTTCTCTTTCTCGCATTGCAATTCTGGATCTTGAAGCCTTCTGGGCGCCGAGTGTGTTTGCAGTGAAGGGCGCTTGGCGATGATGAGTGATGACTTTGATGATGGCGGTGAGACTTTTTACTCGAGTGTCCATGATGGCTGCTGCTCTAAAAAGTCAAGGGAGGCATGCAGGTGTGAGCGCACTTTATTTGGAGGGAAAGGCGGGTGACAGATTGGCCTTGTGTTCCATTCCTTTTTAGCCTTTGAGAGATCGCCGAGATTGTGCGTGTGCGATTGCTGCATTGCTTTTGGGGGGATTGTAATCATTGCCAGTGAATGATATGCACTAAAAATTGGACTAAACAAAAGGCAGAAATTTTTTGAGGGACCGTAAAGCTCATTTCCGGAGTGAGTTGGATTTGCCTGTTGCGATCATGACCAACAGTTCATCATTAACTTTCTCATTTTCTCACATTGAAAAGAATAGCGCACCGCAACAGATTGATCTTTGCCCCTGTCTGGGTCCATTCTCTCTTCTTTTTTCTGGGTTTGGTACTTAATTTTCTGCAGAATGGATGTAAGTTCACTTCACTTCAATTCTAATGCTGTTGCATTGAAATGACTGATAGTCATTTCACTCTGTTTTGTTTTATTTAGGCCAAACACTTCCTACGAATTTCTAGGCATCAACTGCTTGTCCAATCATGTTCGGGAAAGATCTTATAATACATGCATATATCATTCGCCGACCAGGTCAAAAGTTTAATCAAATTATGAGATAGAAAGCTGCTTTTAACTTTCTTGCCAACAGCATGAAAAAAAATCGCTAGCAGGTTTTGGGCGTATCCAGTTTTAATCAAATCGGTTTAACACGCATCCAATCTTTCTGATGAATAAACGAAGATTGACAATACAGCAGAAAGAAACCATGGGAGTGAAACGAGATGTGAAAGCATATAGCTTTAGGAGATTAATGTAACTTAGGACTATCCTAAGATAATAATGAGCTACTTGCTTAAGAACCAAATTCACAAAATAAGCCTACCGTTCTTGATATTCCGATAGTTCATTGAAGGAATATCAGAATATATACACACAGGAGTACCGAAAACTCCAGAAACCAAAGCAAACGTAGTATACCTTACCTGATATGGCTGCAACTTCCAGTGTATCGATGAGTCGACATTTCATATCAGAGAGTATGGAAGCTTATTCAAATATAATTCATAACCCTATAGGGAATCATTAAGTCCTAAATGCTATAATCAAGCTCATTGGCTAGACCCTCAATGAACAATTGATGATCCCAAATCATAACCGATGCAATTAATTTACTGACATCTAGACCTTATGTAATCGTGGTTTAACCACATAAAGATGCTAATGAGATTGAATACTTTTGATTCATCAGCTCGATCGACGAACATCGTTGCCTGGCTTGGTGCTTCTGCTACTACTCAAGGAGGCGGAACTATGACTTGAAAATTGTACATCAGATAGTGGAACTGACCCAGTCTGAGAAAACATTAGTCCAACGGAACTAGTAGAAGTCTCGTTAGATGGTATCCTGGTCGAGTAAGAATCTTTCATAGATCCTGAAACCAGTTCAGGCCTCAACTCTGAAGATGATGATGGTGCCAGAGTTCCGAGCAAAGATCCAACAGGGTAAGGGGCAACTGGCATGTCAGTGAGAGATGATGCCGATGGGCTGTACCTCATTGCCCCCATCGGATGATCATATTTGCAAGTTGACCCATATTTGCAATGCCCATTTTGCATGTAAAAGGCACATGGTTGGACTCCCTGCACAAAATAAAACAAATGAATGTTCAACATTATCAATACTATCATTATACAATAAGAAGAATACAATTGCTGTTCACAAGTTCAAAGTGGAAAAGTTCATTGCTGTAAAACTTTTTCATCACCTTCTGGGGAAAAAAACATAAGGAGAAACATGCAGTTATAAAGCATTAACATCTAACGTATGTCCTCCTATAACCACCAACAAATGCCTAACTATGACAAGGACCAATATAATTACTACAATGGGAAACAGAGCCCTTACTAAGATGGGAGATGAACACAAAATTAGCATATTGCAGTGCGTCAGAAATGAGAAAAAAAGAAGGAAGAGGGACAAAATGCCCCACTCGTATTCAGAATAGATGCAGCAAAGATGCAGGGGATGAAAAAGAAAAAGCGAACTAGGAAAATCCAATGTCTAGTGCCTGATAAGTTTATGCACAGTGTATAATCCCTTCCCCACCTATTTATCCTCTCTCTCTCTCTCTCTCGAGCGCATGCGCTTAACCACTGTTCATGGGCTGGTCTAGAGGTGCAAGCATAAATTTGTGCATGCACAAGCTCAAGAGCCTGAGCAATGCACAACACAGGTACTTCAGGAAAACCACCATTGTACCAAGGAGCAGGTCATGAACCACAAGGGATGCTTCTGCCAAGTGCATGACCAAAAAGCACATCTCTCTTATTTCTCAGCGAAGAATTTCGTAACATCAATTAAAACCTTGTTCTTACACAAATTTGAAATAAGAGTGATTTTAACTCATATTACATGAGAAAGCAGCAACTCTTAACAAATGGTCTTCTATGACCAAAAAAACAAAAACAAATCACTTCAATTTTTTAAATTTGAATTAGTCACTCAGTCTAGCAGCAGCTAGCCAGGATCCTCTTCTCATGAAGGTAAGCCATGGCAAAAATCTATTGAAGATTGAGAAAATTAACCAGATCTTATGATAACTTCTCACAGACATAAGAGAGTTAGCACCCCTTATTAGAAATGCCGGAAATGCCAAACAGTTCCCTTTTGAACAACGCCAGCAAAACTTGCTAACTAGTTCTTTTCTTTTCTGTAGGAAACTTCACCAAAACACGTTGAAGTCCGCAACAACCAGCAAGTCAAAAATTTACAAGATAAGGTGATAACTGATCAAAGAACTTTACAAGCTCAGTCAACCAAAGGTCATTAGGATTACTAGAGCTGCATCCATCATGGGAACCGGGATTGCAAAGACTAAAATAGCATACCAGATAATTGTCAATAGGGACAAATATTACGCAACACATCATTTGCTAGATCAACATTCCTGCTACAAAGAAAACTAATTACAGATGGACAACTGAATTTTCATTTAAAGTATAACAAATGGACCAGGTTTGAACTTTTGATATCATATCAGCACAATTAAAAGCAAACATTACAGGAGATGTCCTCCTAAAGATATGGCTTCATTCCAGCACTGAATAATTTTAAAAAAATTCTACCTAAAAGGACAAATTCTGAATCTACATTATTAGAAAGCATAGTAAAACAATCACATGGTAAAAGCAACAAAGAGAAACCGCATACCGGTCTTAAAGGAAGGCCAAGTGGATTGAGAAGGAAGCTTGTCCCTTGCACCATACGATCCCTAGGATGATGGTACCTACAAGATGATCCAAATTTACAATCCCCCGTTCTCATGTAATACTGACAGTCAGGCTCACCAGCTCTCTGTGGAAATATTTGTTCTTTCTGACTGCTGCCCCATGGTCCAGCGGAGGAAGGAATGGAGGGATATGATCCAGCAATAGCTGGGGTAGATGACGTCAGCTGTGCTACATCATAAAGCGAAGTTGCTCCCATTGCAGGCCGGGCACCAGGAGATAAAGCTGGACTTACAGGCGCCTGTAGAAGAGGGACTACCCACATCACACAAAAGGTTCCATAAAAAAATCCATCAAATTTGATTAAAACTTTAACCTTACCGAGTAAGGGCTCCAACCAGGCACAGGAACAACTCCAGGGGAGATCAACACATGACCATAAGCCCCTGGAACATATGAACCAGGCACAAGAGGAGGTCTAGCCACTCTTAAACTGGTGGATGCTCCCCTGTATTGATCAGGAGTAGGAACCGAAGGAGATTGCACCGGTGAATAAAATTGAGGTGCAGATGCTGGTATTGATGCACCAGCAGGTTGAGGATGATGGAATTTACAAGTTGTACCAAATTTGCACTGCCCCGTCTTCAAATAGTAGGAGCATTCTTGCTCACCCTGATAAGAAAGAAGTCAGAATTAGAGAGAACCAGAAACCAGATCAAGTAACTTCAAAATAACTAACTAAGATAGGGAAGAAGAATGTCCCACCAGTCTTAATGGGTAGCCATACATATTAAGTGGGACTCTATTCAACGAACCACCGCCATTTTTGGGATGGTGAAACTTGCAGGAAGCACCAAATTTACAGGTCCCGGTCTTCAAATAAAACTGCAGAGACAGTGACCAAAACAGAAACATTGCTTACTCCTCATGTGTTTGAGTGGGTATCTATTGTGGGCATTTTCATGCCTATGGAGGGGCACTCAACAATACAGTTATCTAGGTAGTGACTACAGAGTCCTCGCATTAACAACGTTCAAAATGCAGAGCTTATTACATGCTTAGCAACTTACATAATTAGTAACTGAATACCTGACATGCAGGTTCCCCTGGTCGCTCTGGATAATCCCCTGTAGCTCTCACAGCTGCCACCACCTGAATACCATGTTGAGCAGGAGTAAGGACTATTAAGAAATGCCATAGAGAGGAACAATTAACTAGAATTCCCTGTCGTAAGATCACAGTGATATATTATCAAATCAAAATGCAGTCAGTAGAAACCAAACAAGAGGCAGAGAAGTTTGTCTTTATGGATGCGAATTAGAAGTCTGCAGTTGTATCTATGAAATATAGTCGGTCTTGCTAAAATAAGGAACAATTTCATGGACTTGTCAACAATTGGGATCATAAACCCAACCACGTTTGCTCAATTCTGATATGTAGAAGGAGGAGGAGGAGGAGAAAGGATTAAAGTGTGGTAAAATGTTATATGACGCATATACATGCTTCTCAATCTGGTCTCGACAATGTCTAGGAAGCCTAGCTTCCAATCTGAAGTTCTTTGCTTTGTTAAGGTTAAAGACTATCCGTGAGAAAATTAGGAAAGTTCATCATGATGACCGGAGTAAGTATCTGAATTGTCATGGGGTGATAATCATCAAATCCATACTTTTCACAGGTTCAAATTTGAGAATGACTTAGGTTACCAACTCTCACTAATTGTTTGGTCTCAAAAGTGCTACCTGACAAAGAAATTTATGAATTTGATTTTTTATTTTAAATCATCATTTATGAGTTCATGGAACTATTGAAAAAAAAAAACGATGTTGAACCCAATCTAACTGAAAATCAAGCATTGACTACCTTTTAAGTCTTGGAAATGGCACTGTGTTTCAAAGTGGAAGTGGTTTACTGAATTAGGTGCTCCAGAAAAACAAATTGTCAATGGGATTCTAATTATGATATCATCAGCTTGATGAAACTGGCCATCGAGATCTGATACTCTGTCACCTACAAGTTGAAAATCTCACCTGGGACCATTAGGTTTAGATATCTTCTTAACACTGTCCTAATCAAGCAACCAGCAGCTGGAAGGTGCGTCAGAACACATACTATATGGGGTAATAGTTGGCCTTGTCATGAGGCTACAAGCATTACCATAGATAGACAGCATTGAGCTTCAGCAAAAGGGCCTCTATCCAACTATTAATTGGACTGCAAGCAAGGATGACTGAACTCAATGCTTCTAATTCATTGCTAAAGTTCATTGGAATAACAAATTATCAAAAGTTCACATAGCCTTATTTGTGGCAGAATGTATCTAATGCATCATCCTGCTTGATCTCATAAAGTCAAACTGTTTAAGTCAGAGTGATGTCTACTTGCTCATGGTGTTTCAAGCTCAGCAAAATGTTGTGGAGACCAGGATATTAGCATAAGAGTTGTGGGAGGAGCATGGTGTAGTGATCCATGAATCAAGTTTGAACAACTTTTGGAAAAGAGGATCTAATAGGATTCACAGTTTGCAATTCATTAGCAACTGAGTTGTCAGTTGATTCTTGTAATTGTGGACATTTTGTTGTCAAATTATCGTCCCGTTCCAGGTTCAGCCTAGATCAGGGCGTCATGTATTAAAGGACGGAAAATGACAAATCCGCACTCAACTGAATATGGTAATATTCTATAAGCCCATCTAGGCGCAAATAGTAATAAATTCATTATCCCCAAATCCATCATTTCGGTAAATAACTAAATGTGCAACCAGTTAAAGAAAGAACTGAATTCATACTGGGTCTCATTCTGGGTCTTTCTCTACCATCAGTCATCAAAGATCATCAAAAATGAGAAAAAGATCACAAATTGCAAATGAATCTAATAACTACACCCACTAACACTAGCAGGCGAAAACTAACTAGTGCCAGTATTAAATATCTTTTCCCACTATGATGATAAATCAAAAAGCCAAAGTCACCCGCACTACAAAACTCGGGCGTTCTAAGTATGATCAAGCAGGATTGGATTATAAATCCCATGGAAAGAGCCGAATTTCGCATTCCATCAAAATAAACAACTTGAAAATGCATACACTCAAGCCAGTGATCAAGGAGTTACCGCAGCGCGATCGCGCGGGTGATTGTACCGGCACCTGCTACCGAACCCACAAAACCCCGTTCGCATATAATACGCGCAGTCGGGCATGCCGGACCGCTCTGGGTAGGACTCGCTCCCACCTCCTCCTCCGCTTCCGCCGCCGCCGCCGAGACCCAGATGCCACATTGATTCTACCCAATTCCACCCCCACACCCCCAAAAAGAAGAAGAACAACAACAATCAGACAGGGTAAGACGAAGAAGAAGAGGAGCAGGAGGAGGAGGAGGAACGCGAAAACCCTAATCGAACCAGCCGCATTCCGAAGCGAAACCCGAAAAGAATTCCCACCCCCACGAAGCACGCGCGAGAATCGAAAGCGGCGAAACGAACCCGGAATTGATGAGGAAAATTTAGGACCTTACCTTCGAGCCCGGTCTCGCCGCCGCCCACCGGGCCCCACTCGGACGGATGTTGACCCGATTGGGACCCATTCCTGCCCGGATTGCGACCGTACAGCTCCATCGAAGTAGCCTCAAGAGCAAATGGGAAGCTCTCCCGCTTTGCCCCTCCTCCCCCCCCCCCACTCTCCCTTCTCCTTCGTGCGCCTTCCCCTCGCTTATTCACTCTCTCGTTCGCGCTGATTCTGTACAAAAAAGTGACGATTTTGACTTTAACAAAACGGAAGGCCGCGGATGGACGCTCCTTTCTCTCTCTTGCTTACCCCCCTCCCACTAGGGTTTCTTATACTGTTCCCCGAAATGATCTGAGACAGAGGAGAGGGAAGGAAGAGAGAGAGAGAGAGAGAGAGAGAATGAGAGGGAATGAGAGGGGATGATACAGTAGTGAGAGAAAGGGGAGCTTGGAGCTTTCTCTCTCTATAGAAGGGGGGGGAGGGGGAAGAAAAGAAGGCCACCCCTCCCTCTTTGTCTCTCTAACAGAGATCTCCCTCTCTCTCTCTCTAAAAGGGGCGTTCGCACTGTACGGTCGTGTGGTGTGTGTCGGCATCGCCTTTACACGGAAGCCGCTTCCACGGTGTCGTATCGAGGGGCTATTCGTCCCCCACCCCCCAACCAACACCCAACCCCCCAAAAAAAGGGGACAAATCTGGCTGTTTCCACATCGGAATTACTTCCAGTTACACGACAAAAATTTACCCTTCCCCGCGAATCAACGTCCTCCGGTGCCGGAGAACGACCGGTGCCGGAGACCGACCAGCCAACTCCTCTTCTTTGCCGGAGGCGGACGGGCGGCCGCAGGAGGTGGCTGCCGATGGGCTGTGCGGCGGCAGTCGGCGGTGACGGTTGGCGGCCGATGGTCATGCAACGGCGGCAGCGAGCGACGACGGGCGGCGGCGGCGGCCAACAGTCGATGATCGACGATCAACGATCTATGAGCAAGAATAAAAAACGAATAAGTACAAAAGAAAAACTAATTCGTACCAAATGCATTTCTATTTTTTTTTTTATTTTAAGAGTATAAATTTTGTGTAGTTATCTAACACTTTATTTTACTTAGAAATTATTTCTCGAAATAGAAAAAACTATTTCTAAAAAAAAAACTATTTCCCAATCAAAAAACGTTGTCATGCACCGCCCTAAAGTAAAATGTAAAATTGGGAATCTAAGTCCAATTCGAGGTTCTAGTTTGTGTAGTGCAGGTTTTGGATTTTAAAAATTGAGGAAGCTAAAATAAATTTTTGCGTTTTTCTTGTTTTGTCTTAGCGCAATCCTGCAATATTTTAATAATATGTAATGATGTGCTTATAATTGAAACCACTAAATTGAGCTTCTATTTGTGATAACATCCATGACTAAGTGTTTAATACACAGTGCAAACTCTCCGCGGAACATTCCAAATTAGAGTTCATCAAATAGACAGCTTGTACGAAGATTCCATAAAGTTCAAAATAAGTGAAATCAACCGTACTATGAGATGTCACTCATGGCCAACAATGGGAGAGCTAAAGTATGTTCCTTTGACATAAAGATTTGTTCTCATGTCTAAGCATTGCAATAAAACCAAGCTTGCTCTCAAATTTGAAAAAGAACATTTCATCATCGCTGTCAATTTTACGTTCTAGACAATTTTCATCCTCAGAAGCAGGGCTAAAAGTAGCCATTGGAATTGTCCAACAGTTATAATATGAACCACACTAGGAGCAGAGAATTCTATCACTCTAGAACTTCCAAGAAGAGACGTAAGACTACCTTGAAATTTGGGTGCCTTGATTATCTCTACAACAATGCTCTAAGATTTTATGATTTGTGAAAGAGTTGAGAAAAAAATTCGAATCATTGGTGTAGAGCTTTATGATTTTACATGTATTTTTTCTACCATTAAAAAAATCTACAAAGATTTCAATGTAGATTCTAACTTCACTAGAGAACTTAGATCTCATGTTCCTCATGGTAGTTATAATGTATAGAATTCTTACAAATTGTCTTACAACTGAAGCCATCTCTAAAAACTGACATCATTATTTATGAGGCTAAACTTTTCTAGGCAATAAAGACCAATATTACTTTCTCTTTGTCACGCATCATCTTCTTCCACATATAGGATAATAAGGAAAAGTCAAGGGAAATTGCTCAATGGTTCATTGATCCCGAAGATCTTTAAGCATTTCAATGTTGAATTTCCCAAGGGGTTGTGCGAAAAGTCGATTCCTAACTTGTTTGTTGGGGAAAGTACGATTCTAAACATGGGTTACAAACCATCAAAGGAAGGTTGGAGAGATGCAAATAATAAGCCTGTGAAGGTCGGAAATGAAGATGATGAGTTTGCGAGAACACTTCTGACAGTGACACTTGAGAACAAAGAAGTATTGAGCAAATTATTTAGAGTGGAAAAGCTCAAATGATTCTCCTAGCCCCACTTTCGGTGATTCTGCGCCTCCCCTGAAAAAGAAACAAAGGACTAAATCCTTGAGGAGGATTGAAAGTGAATCTACTAAGGAACAAGAGCGGATTGGTGAAAAATCTACTGTGACTGAGAAGTACTATTGATTAGGATAGAAAAATAAAAGGGGAGGAGAAGAAAATTGAAGAGATGAAAAAGAAAGCAGCAAAGTTAGAAGAAGAAGAAGAAGAAGGGCTAGCTGAGGCCGAAAGAAAGATTGCAGAAGAAAGGCCGACTAAAGCTACCAAAGTTGGAGAAGAGGAGAGATTTGAAAAAGAAAAGTTAGATGAGCTTTGGGATGATTTGCTTAATGATGGGGAAGCTGCTAGTGATGATGAAATGGATATTGAAGATAACATTGCAAACCCTATTGGTCCAGCACCTCTAGAATGGATATTGGTAGAGACAACTGAATCAATTGCAAATAGTGTCAAGATAAGAAGAGAGATAAGATTCCTGTCGTTGCTGTAACTGTTGATACCAATGCTCCTAATCTTTTGAGTTTGTCGAAGGAGGTAAGGGAAAATCGGGTTGTTTTACAGAATGATATGAAGTCACTCCAAACGGAGTAAGGAAGATGTTGGAAAGAAAATGTTTGTCCTTGAGAACATCTTGGGGCAATATACGAAGAAGATACACGAGACTTTCTACAAGCTATAGTGCTATAGGTTGATTCGAGTGCCCTTTGATGCTTTTGGCAATAATGACAAAGATGACAATGCTGATGACAGCACCGACAACCCCTCCATGTCAAAATGAATTTGGTTATACTTTTTACAGAATTATTGGGGATTTGGTTCGTGAGATCGATGCCAACTGTTTTAAAATTTAAATTTTTAGATAAATGTGTAGTTCCCTATTTATTTTAAAACTCTCCCTCATGTCTAGTATGGTTTTTTTGCCTAGTACAAGATTTGTCGGCATAAAAATTTAATATGTACGAAGATTCCATGAAGTTCAAAGTAAGTGAAATCAATAGCACTCTGAGGTGTCGCTCATTTGGCCAATAGTGAGTGGAAGGAATATTCCTTCGACATGAAAGGTTTGTTCTTATATCCAGACAATAAAACTAAGCTTGGTCTCAAATTCATCAAAGAAATTTTCATCATCATCGTCATTTTTCCATTTTTAAAATTTTTAATCCTTAGCAGTAGGGCTAGAAGTAGCCATTGGAGTTGTCTCGACCACAGCAATTCTAATTTCCACCACACTAGGAGTAGAGGATACTACAACTTTTTTGAGGTGAAACTTAAATAAATCTAGAACAACCTGTGATGGAGAATATTATAGGTGGAAATTGTTCTAATGGATAGATCAAAGGTTTCTAATGAACATAATTGGTATCTAAAACCGCTCATCCCTACTCTTTGATGGTAAACCGAGTGCTCTTATCGAGCAAAGTCTACTTGCCCCCTTCCTTTTATTCCCTTACTTGCATAAATATATGATCTTGTCGCATTGTTACGATGGAATCTTTGATTGATAATATATTTGTCACTAAAAATCCAATTGCTCTTCCATTTTTTTAGATCACCTTTCCTCAGTAAACAATGCTCTCGTCCATTTGTCCCTATTTATCTCATTCTATCGAGCATACGTGTCGAGTTTCAGTCTGTGATGTGAATGAAACTTGAAGTTGAATCAAAGTGCCCGAATGTCTGATTGCAAACGAGCAATTGAGGTTGGAAAAGGAAAGTCTGACATGGACTTGTCTCATATCATGTACTGTCATTTTTAAGAACATAGGCAATTTTTTTTTTTAATCCAAGTTGATTCCCAAAGTTGATTTTTCTAATAGGCTAGACCAATCACGATTTATGAGTCAGTATAATATTTCCTTAAAGAGAATCACTAATTTTTTTCATGTGAATTGACTTTTAGAAGTTATGTCGAATTTGACTTTGCCCAATTAAATGAACTTCACCCACTAGGCATTTAGCTTAGTGGTATGAGAATTCAGTTGGGTGGGGAGGTTTAATTTGAGATATAGAGTTCGACTTCCATGGTCTAAATAGGGGTAAAGCAAAAATATGTGAGCGAGAAAGAGAGAGTTAAAAAAGGATATAAAAAAAAAAAAAAAAAAAAACTAAGTGAGCTTCTTTTTGGGCCGCCAATCCAAGATAATATCATTATTGCCAAGAAATCATTCATTCAATGTGTAAAATGAAGGAGAAGTAAGCCTACATGCTAGTCAAGATAAATTTGGAGAAGGCGTGCTATAGGTTGAGATAGGAATTCATTTGTGAGACCCTTAACATGACTGAAATTCTTGGTTCATTAGTGGATCTCGTCATGTGAAATTTTGAAACTAACAATATGAAGCTTCTTTGGAATGGGGAATTAACAGATGCGTTCCAACCTTCAAGGGATGGGAGACAAGGGGATCCGCTTCGCCTTACATCTTTATCATTTGTATGGAGCATCCTTCTTGCTTAATTGTCGATTTAGTTGACAAGGGTGACTGAAAGCCGTTTCAGACTCATCGAGAAAGTACAATAATAT
Source organism: Eucalyptus globulus (assembly GCA_014182545.1). Taxonomy (NCBI): domain Eukaryota; kingdom Viridiplantae; phylum Streptophyta; class Magnoliopsida; order Myrtales; family Myrtaceae; genus Eucalyptus; species Eucalyptus globulus. The sequence continues at coordinate 12,777,476 of CM024724.1, read as the reverse complement.
CTCATTTGATGCTTGTGGATGATCTCCTTTCGTTCGCCGAAGCCTTTGCTGATGAGAATGCAGGGTTATTTAATAGTGCCTTGACTCTTTCTGCAATGCTTCAAATCAAAAGGTTATTGCCAATAAATTTGTGTTCTTTGCTCTAAGAATGTCCCTCGGCACAAAATGTTCCACATATTAGAACTTGTGGGAGGCTTCTCTCTTACAAGCAATTTTGACAAATACTTTGGAGTGCATTCGCTTTATGAGCGAGTTACTCAAGGAACTTATCAGCTTATTACTGTGATATGAATGACACTTCAGTATTAGATAAGCCACCAAAATATTTATTTCCTATGTTGATGAAAGGTTAGATTGGATCAAATTTTATTAGGAGAGTTATAGCATAACACTTGATCTTTGCCTCCTTTTCTAGAAAAAATAAAAAGTGCTTGTTTTGGGTTTTGTTCATTTGGATTTTCTCTTCCAAATTAGTGAAGAAATTTCATCATTAGTATGCCCTGAACAACTATTGTTCAGGCGGACGAATCTTGTAGTACATTCTTGTGTAGGCTTCTATGAGATGATTAATGGTTTCACGAAATATTCTAACGACAAAACATTATGTGATTCGTGCAATATAATTGAGGATCTATAAACAATAAATGTGTTTGAATAACTCAAGTCTAATTGTAATTTTCGTTATATTACTTAATTTATAAATAAACTTACACCGCTCTTGCCGTGGAGTAGCTGAATTATTTTATTTCCTAATCATATCTTTATTGAAAGTGATTTGATTCTACCATCCCGTGACTCGGAAAAGTTAAAATTCATTTTTTAATAGACATGACATTGACTAATGATTTAATAAGAACGCATCATCCTCGAGGACAAGTGTCATTATTCTATATTTCGTTCATCTAAAATTTCAACAAAACCACGTGCATTTTCGTTGTCGTGGAAAAAAAAAAAAAAGCGTTCGGCTCCAGCGCAGCCTTATCCCCGTAACGGGTTCGACTAACCGGATTCCCAAACAGTCCGCTGGGGGAAGCTAATCCGATAACGCTCGCCTCGCATTTCCGCTCGGAAGTTCAAACCCAAGCCACACCATCTTCGCCCCTAAAAATGAACGCCTGCACGACGAGCTTCTCCGCCCGGACGTTCCTCCCCGGCGCCGGCATGGCGCCGCCGATCACTTCGGCCGGAGGGCCGCCTTCCTCCGGCCCCCTCCGACGCGTAGAGCGCCGAGGACCGTTTGCATGGCGGTCCGTGCTCTTCCGACGAAACTCTAGGCTAACCTTTTGCTTTCTCCGATCGATGTTTTGTGCTGATTTTGTTGTCCGAGAGCTTCGCCGAGCTGATGCGGTGTTCGGTTTTTCCGCGGTGGATGTGCAGGAGCCTTTCCTGATCAGGAAGCTGGAATCGGCGGAGAAGACTTGGAAAGAGCTATCGGTAAGGTTATTGCTATTGCTCGCGGCTCTGCGGAGCTTTAGCGATCGTCGCGAATCGGAAAACGCTTGCTCGTGGCGCATTTCGCGAATCTTAGTTGTTTTCGTGGCGTGTTTTGGGAGCGTAATTCGGTGCTGGTGTTTGGTGAATGCGTGGACATTGTGGTTGTGACTAGAGATAAATTGCAGGTCAAGCTAGCTGATCCTGAAGTAGTCTCGAACCCTGGCGAGTATCAAAAGCTGGCTCAGTCAGTGTCGGAGCTCGACGAGGTATTCCTCATACGATTTTTCTTCTCATATCGTGGTGAGAGCTGAATCCTCTATGTGGTGGTTTATGCTTTTTGCTGAACATGGCGTAATGGCCCTGCTTTGTAGGTTGTTGCGACGTATAGAAGGTTTAAGGATTGTGAAAAGAATCTGGAAGACACGAAAGGTTCGCTTATCTGAATAAACTTTGTCGACCTTGAACTTTCTGGTTAAATTTTCTGTTTTTCTTGTGTCGACGTATAGCTTTGGCAAAGGAGGAAGGTGATGGTGGAGAAATGGCCGAGATGATAGCTTATGAAATTGGTTCTTTGGAGAATGAGCTTAAGGAGATTGAGGAGAAGCTTAAGGTCAATACAGCCTTATTTTTTGTATCCTTTACTAGAGTTATCATTTTTTTTTAATTGGTCATGGAGCAGTGATCTCATGCACCACTTGTCCCTGTGTCTACAGTTATTGTTGCTTCCAAGCGATCCACTTGATGCAAAAAATATTATGCTTGAAGGTAAATTATATGTTCGATCTAAGTAGCTTGCTGCACATTTATTTTTGGGATGACTTCAAAAAACACTGGATGTTAAAGCTCATAAGAACCATGAATTGATGTCTTCGTGAAGGAGAAATTGGGGAGAAATCTCGAGGAATATATAAGTAACAACTGCAAGATCTGGTTGTTTAATCATACTTGAGTTACGTTTGCTTGTGATTTCGCTCTTCTTATGTGGTCAAATATGCTTCCAATAGTTTGTGCCATAACCACAGGCTTCTGCTAAATTGACGCTTATAATAAAAACACATTAAAAACAAATTTAGTGATTGTACATTAATGGTTGATATTTGGACTAAATCATCATTACATGTACTCTTGGGTCTTGTCTCTGTGACATCATTAACTACAGTAGATGCTATTTATTCAATCATTTTCTATTTGACGTAGTCAGCTGGAAGAATGTTATTTTGTCACAGTTACTGCAATATTGATAACTAATTGCAGCACACTATCTTTTACTGTCATTTCAGCTCCGTTATTAATTAGAAGTTGTTATATGGCGCTTGAGACCTTTGGTTACAGAATGTACATGCCTTGCCATGTTATTTGGATAGCAACCAACCATAGGGTTTTATTGGTTGACCCGTATTAGATGTGAATCGGAACAAAATCCTACATCAAATAAGCAAAATAAAATATCTATATCTAGTTAGCTGATAGCTTGGTTTTTACTTCAGTCACGTTCAGAATTTACTTTTGCTTACTGCTACGACTTACAATTTAGAATAGCATTCTGTGTGTGGAATGTCTGAGATGCAGACCATTGTAGGTTTATGGGTCCACAAAGGAGTGAAGTAATTCTGTAATTTTGAAAGGAAAAAAGCCCCTCCTTTTACAGTTGAATGCCTTTCTCAAAAATCACTGGTCCCAAGGTCATATCTTTAGGCTTTTAAATTGATTTTACCTTTCTGTTGATGTTTAGAATGTCCAAAATTTAACAATAAGAAGCTAAAGCATAAGTTCTGACATGAGGCATTTTGCCTGCAAACTCATCCTAAAATTTTCAGCCAGAGCATGTCCTGTTTTGTCTTTTAGTCTAGGGAGAGCGTTTAGGAAATTAGGTTTGCACACAACATATTCCCTTTTCAATATAGGTGTAAGGTTTGATTAAAGATTTTAACCTTCTCTCCTGTTATCATTTGAAGCTAGTTCATGTGCTTGGATGCTTCGGATTGTTTTCAAATGCTTGTCATTTTTGTCTTTTGGCTGATATATGCTCACATGTTTTGACAGTAACTTCCTCTTTTAATTTACTTAATCAATATCTCTACTTATTCTTTACTTAGTGAGGGCTGGCACTGGTGGAGATGAAGCTGGGATTTGGGCTGGTGATCTTGTAGGTATATGTTTCCTTGTTCATTTGGAGTGCACTCTCTTCTATATGTTTTCATATTCAAAACTTGATGCTCACTAAGAAGAATTCACTCTAAAGAGGTTAAATTGCTGGCATTAGATTCTTTATAGTACTCTGAAATGCTGTTAAGGAAGTACATCTGATAGGCTTGTTTTTCTTTGTTTTATTTTTTTTCTATTCTTTTGGTTGGTGGTTTTTTTTTTTTTTTTTTTTTTTTCAAACTATTGTCTGGGTTGACTTTCGTGCTGCTCAATATTGGTATCTTTTGTATTGGGAGATGAACTTGAATGGAATTAATTGTCATATCCGTGTGTTGGCTCTATTAGTATCTATGTAAAGTAAAGATTTTCTTACTGGCATTTCTTTTATGAATATATTTAAGCTGGACTGCTGTCTGCCTAGGCTAGGTAAATGTTGTTCTTTTTTATTTTTATTTTATCATATTTGACAAGCTTTAGAAAATATGAAGTTTAGAGGTTTGATTTAAGTTACAGTGCTGCAAATCCTGAAACACACTTTTATTCTGTGTGCTCTTTTGCTAAGGTAAGCATGTATCAGAAGTATAGTGAGCAGAACTCATGGAAATATTCCCCGGTCTCCTGTTCTGAGGTATACATTCTTCACTACCAAAAATTTGCAGTTTGCTCTGTGCTTTGTGGATATGTAGGCAATCTTTTTATTCTTTACAGGCTGAAAAAGGAGGGTATAAAACCTATGTGATGGAGATTAAAGGTAATCAAGTGTATAGCAAATTGAAGTATGAGTCAGGCGTGCATCGTGTTCAACGTGTCCCTCAAACAGAAGCACAAGGACGTGTGCATACCTCAACTGCTACAGTGGCAATCATGCCACAGGTAGATTTTCGTTTACTTCAACACTTGATAATATATGGTCCAATTTTTTGCTCATGTCAATGTTCTTCAATAACCTGTGGCAAATGTTGTGCCAGAGATACTCCTGTTATTTCAGTAGCTCATTGATATGCCTAAAGTTCTTTTGGTAAATGAGGGATGTGCAAAACATTTGAAGTTAGGACTCTGTTTTATGGGTTGCATTTCTTCAATTACTTGCAGAATGACTATTAATACCAGCTTTCTCAGTACTGCAAAATGTAAAAATACAGTTATTGTTTTCAATAATGCTGTTGTGCTAGGTTTAGTCGGGCACTTCGGACTTGATATATGCTTGATGAATTTGAACTTGCTTTCTATATATTGCTGTTGTTGTTTTTAAAGGGAGTGAATCGACTAATCTGTACCATATTTTGGATTAGGCTGATGAAGTTGATGTGGTTATTGACCCTAAGGATATTGAACTTACAACTGCAAGGTCCGGTGGTGCTGGAGGTACTTTTCAATAGACATCAAGATGAATAGTATTTTCTTTTATTATGATTTCCTCAGTCAAAGATTAGGCAGTAAGGACAACGATTAGAAGATCTCGCTCATATTTACTTACTAGTGAATACCCTCCCATGTGTATCACCATTTAATGTTGTTTCAGAATGCTAATGTTTCCACTGATGGTACTTCTACTGATACAGGTCAGAATGTGAATAAGGTTGAGACAGCTGCTGATCTTTTTCATAAGCCAACGGGAATTCGGATATTCTGTACTGAAGAGAGGACACAACTTCGAAACAAAAGTCGGGCCATGCAGCTTCTGCGAGCAAAATTGTATGTATTGTCTACAAAATCAATTCACTACATAAAAATAGCAACTGACATTGTCACACTTGACCCTTTTTCTCAAATGCTATATTCTTACCCTTTTGGTATTCTTTTTTTGGCTTATTAATTGAATCAAATTAGTTCTAAATAGCTTTTTTTTTTTTTTTTTTGGGGTTGATATTTCCTTCATTGGCTCTATTTATCTAAAGGTTTCTCTCCTTGTTTTTGTTTGCGTTCCAAAATAATATTTTTTGTGAACCTTGTGACAGATACGAGATGAAACTAAGAGAGCAGCAAGAGAAGATAAGAAGTCAGAGAAAATTACAGGTTTGGTAGATATGTCTCTGTCAGGTTGATGCGTAATCTGTTTTATTCTTTTGCAACTTCACTGAGAATACGCTTCATGATTTCCATTATTTTTAGTCAGCATGATATCTGTTTGCCTTTAGTTGCCAGTGGTAGATTCATATATGAGTCGCATCTCTTTAGAATGCCACGTTGGGTAGTATTTCAAAATTGTTCTCTTTGTGCGCTGTACGAGTCCTTTTCTGATATATATGTCACGTGCAGGTTGGCACTGGGGCTCGGGCAGAAAAGATTAGGACATACAACTACAAAGTATGTGGTCAACAGTTCTGTCTTTCCTCTATTTTTTTAAGCAAGCTGTGTATATATGTGCCCCCTTTTGGGGATATTTGAAGCACTAGATGTGTCTTTTGTCCTTTTTATTTCTTTAGAGCACACATGAAATGCACTGTTTATACATTGGTCAACAAATGCTTGCCTGGGATCAAGATATGGTTTCATCATAAGAATTCTGCACTTTGGTTCAGCTGCTGAGATTCTATTAGTGGATATATGTTCGGTTCGGTACAGGTTTTTAGGAAATCTGAACTGCACCGAACCAATAAGGTAAGCAACTAAACCAAACCGAATTGTGACCTGAACTGAATATGAACTGAACCGAAAACCCGGTTTGGTTCAGTTTTCGGTTTTTCGGTTTACGCCTTGCTTATTGGAACCGAATAGAATAAGACGTGAGAAAGAGGAGAGATTTTAAGTTGGACATTTAGTTTTTATTAAGAATTTCGGTTCAGAAATAACCCGGACTGAAAAAAATAACGGTTATCTTTCCATTATTCGAACCGATTTGAAAATGCATGAAATTTTGGCTCGGTTTGGTTCAGTTTTGGTTTCGGTTCGGTTTCGGTTCAGGTTCGGTTCTAACATCCCTAGATGAATTTATTGTATCATGTTCTGGATATGTTTGAAAGGACAGTTGATTGTATAAATCTTGTCTTGCTCCATGACAGTAATTCTGAGGTACTATATTTTGTCAGGATAACAGAGTCACCGACCATAGGTTAAAGATGAACTTTGAGCTGATGTCTTTTCTCAATGGTGACCTTGAAAGCGCAGTCCAGGTATATTCTTGACAATCTGTCATCAGTTACTACCCCCTCCTGTTTGCGGGCTTATGGATTCAATAGCAATCCATGTCTTGTGAACGAAGAAGTTACATTGTTTTCGCAAAATGCAAATCATGGGCAAATTTAAACTCAATGATATTGTGCAAGTATAGAACTATAATGTACATGATGGGTGCCACAACAAGCAATTTAGGAATTTAGTCATGTAAATTTGAGTCTCAAGAGGACAGAACTACCAAGTCCTAGCCTTTTGCTGGAAATTTTAGTATCCCACAATTGTTGGTAGTCCTGTGACTTTGAAATCTCTTAAGAAGGCTAAAAGTGAATTTGACTAGGATTGACAGGATTCTCATGAGGATCTCACATTTCTCTAGAGCTGCTGCTAGAAATTGAGTTCCTCACCACAAAAACTCTCTTGCAGTCTTGCGCTGCGATGGAGCAAAAGGAACTACTTGAAGAGCTAGCAGAGTCTGTCACCGCTACTGCAACAGCCAGCTGAGTTCTGGTGTCTTGTGGCCATAGTTTTGGGATTATTGGGCTAGCAATCAACTGGAGGGGTCTCCTTAACAGAAGATTGATGTTGTACTTATGCAGATGATGTGCTTCTGCTCCGCCATTACATGCCCTGGTAACATTTAGTTTATCGGCTGATGGCATATGTGTGCATGGAGTTTTACTTATATGTAAAGAGAATAGGGTCCATGTCTTGAGTTGGACAGTCGGAGCCACCCTCTTATTCTGTGTAACTCAACCTTCCATTCAATGAGGAGAGTCGCTCTTTCATGCTTCCTTCTTCTTCTGCTACTTCATAGTCTACTGAAGCCTTTTGACATTCTTATATGCAAAGAAACCAAATTGAACTTCTGGAAGCCCCAAAATATTATGAATGTTCAGTGATGAGACATCTCAGGATTATTGCAAAATCGAAGTCACATGGAAGCAGATGAATTGAGAGCTCGGATAATCCCTGGGCACCAGTCTCATGACAAGCGTAATAATGGCGGATTGAGAGGTCAGAAATTTGAAACCCTGACCGGCGGGAGATTGAAGCGTGGACTGGTAGGGTGGGGGATGAGGAATATCTGGTTGCTTCTGGAGTGATTGATATTATAGCGTAATGACCGAAGCAGATCATTAGACATGACGAATGCTTCGGCAGGTAAGGTTTACATGCGTGTCGTGTCTGTCCATGCTAGGAACAGAGATCTTCAGATACAGAGGCGACACCAAAAGATCATGCTTCTTGCCTTTCGTTTCTCGTTCAGGTTAGCTGATCAAAATCATTTCTGTGGGTTCTGCTTTTAAGATATCTGTCCACGACTACTTAGGACTCAAAATCAGATCGAGCACATTCCCAGTTTTAGCCAGGCCTAGTAATGCAAGAAATGGCCCGGAGTGAATGAACCGGTCGGTTCGGGCCTAAGCTTTTACTTTGTTTAATTTTACAAGAAATGCGAAAAATAATGGATTTAGTTATTATATTTCTAATCCAAATACATGTTTATAAATCGATTAACATATCACTACTTTCAAATCTACGAGTTGCACTTGAATAAACGAATTTAAAGAACCTCAACTTCAATGGAGCATTACTTTTGGTCCAGGCAAAGTTATGAGTTTCGTAAGTGGAATTCGAAAAGATCACTTAAAACACAATTTGCACTGCTTTCTTGGATATGTTCTCAAATCACTTTTTGGAATTCAACTAGTGTCCTCGCTTTGCGTCTCACTCATTTTTTTTTAAATAAGTTCTTTCAAACTCATTTAGAATTTTGTTAAAAGTGATCCCTCATTTTAATTACTTAACCTAAATATACGTATGTTAAAATATTTAAATATTAAAATCACGTATTCACCTGACCTGACGGTTTAAAGTTTTAAAACAGTTAATAATAATTTTATAAAATTTCACATGTTATCAAATAAAGAGGCGCTGTATTCAAATTTTTCTCTGCCTCCAGATGCCTTCATAATTAAATATTTTCACAAATTCTCACCATATATAACGTCTATTATTAATAAATAGATAAATATTCTTTTACAGCAACCGGTAAGAAAGCGGTCAACGCCCGCGCAGCTTCAGACTCACACGACGACTTTAGCCGTAAATCGCAACCTCGTCATCATCCTCCTCCTCCTCCTCGAGTCGCGCGTAAGGATCACCTCGATCCTCCTCCCCAAACCCCTGCAAGCTCCGGAAGAAAAAACGCGCGCATCCTCTCGCTCTGCTGCTCAGTTCCGCTCCTCCACACGCTCTCGAGAAATGGTGGAGCGGAGGCGGCCTCTGGTCCTCTCCTCGACCAAATCCCTCGTCGACTCCGTGCTCGGCCCGTCCCGCCCCGAGGGCGGCGGGCTCGTCCCCGACGGCGCGTCGCCGTCGCCGTCGCCGGAGCTGAAGCTGCCCGCCGGAATCCTCCGCCTCGCGAGGGAGAGGGCCGAGGAGTCGGACCCGAGGTTGGCGAGGCTCGACGACGCGGCGCTGGTCGGGCTCTCGACGTCCGCTCTGAAGCGGCTCTCCATGACTTCTGGCTCCCTGGTAAGGTTGCAGGAACCTCTCTTGCTTTCTTTTCTCCCTCCCTTTTTCCGCTCGAGGAGACGGACGAGTTCGAGGCGAGTTTGGTGTCGCTATCGGTGGGAGGCTCGAGGAGGAGGAGAGGAGGATGTGATGAGTTTTGGAGTTTGCTTTCTTCGGCGTTGTTTTAAGCAACTAATGTGATTGAGTTGGACGGGGAGGTAGAGGTTGCTTGAGCTGTCGATGGTTAGGTTCCTTCTTTGATTCCTTAAACGCACGAATTAGCAAGTGTATTAGTGTAGATATGTTGAACTGGCGAAGCAGCAGGAAAATGAGCCGTCGTGATTGAGATGCTTGTGAAGTACCGAAGCTACTCCTTTGCGGTGGAAGTTTGTGACTGCCTAGATGAGTTCACGACAGTAGATGTATCCGGTTTACAATGAATCGGGATGGTTGTCACGGTTGTGGAATTGTCGAGCTACGTTTGGTGGTTGCTATTGATTTTCTTTCAGCACAAAGGACTTTAAAGGAGAAAATGAATGATAACAGACGTTACATCTAATGGAGTATCTTGGATGTGTCTGCATCCATTCGCCCTTTCCCTCATGAAAAGTGAGGTGCTTTCTGCCAGAAAAAAAAATATTGTTTTTTTTTTTTGAGTTTTTACCAACTTCTTCATCTGGAAGCATGTGAAATTGTTCTGAGCCTAGTCGTTGACTTAGTTATACTTCATTTTGTGGAATAGGTGCATATAAGGAATCTTGACATGAACTCTGTGAGAATGGCTCAAGTAGTTGTCCTCAATCCTCCGTCCACACTTGAGCATTCAGATCAAGTAAAGCTTCCCTTTTCCCAGTGTGAAAAGGAATTATTGATCTTCCCGTCGTGTAGTGTCCCTCCAACTAAGCCAGCTTTGCCAGATCGTGAAGTAGCCTACTTGTCTCCTTTATTAGCATTCAACCTCGGTTTGCACCTGTCATGCTTCAGAACCCTAGTTCACCATGGAGAAGACGCTTTAACATCCTTCTTCAGACCTAAGGTAGATAATGGAATGTCGGAACAGGGTGGTGAAATTCCAGTAATTGACTTGGAGCTGAAACCTCTGGGACAATTACCAAACTATGCATCACACTTGCGGATTTCTTTTGTGAAGATACCAGAATGTGGCACCATTGGATCTCTGAAAGGAAGTTCATCAGTTGAAGCTGAGGATCGCCAAGAAATGATTGATCTTGCACTCCAAAAGTACTTTGAAATAGATAGACATCTAGGGATTGGTGATGTTTTCAGTATTAAGATTAAATGGAGTTGCAACTCAGTTATTTGCATTCGCTGCAGCCAAAAGTTGCCAAATGATGATGTCATCTACTTCAAGGTAAATGCTCTCATTATTCCCACGATTTGAATGTGATATTTGTGAGAGATCTTCAAGTTTAATGCAAAGGCTGGCTACACTGATAGTTTGTGGTATTCAGGTGGTGGCTATGGAGCCATCAGACAACCCTGTTCTTCAAGTCAACCGCACTAAAACTGCCCTTGTTCTTGGAGGGAATGTCCAATCTTGCATTCCTCCAGATTTACTTTGTGACCACCCAGAAACATTTGCACCTTTGCAAGGAGATACCGTGAAGATTTTGGCCTCTGTGCTCACACCATCTCTGTGTTCATCAGCACTTGCTGTTAAATTTAGAGTGGCTGTCTTGTTGTCTGGTTTGACAGGTGAATGCATCCCAAATATGAAATGTTATTAACATTTAGATGTCCTTAACACTGCATTATTTGTTGACATTTTATCTCTCTTTAAGTTTCTTGTTGCTTAGGTTTTTAGTTACTGATTTTGCAGGGTGTGGGAAGAGAACTGTAGTTAGGTTTGTTGCTCGCCGATTGGGTCTGCATGTAGTGGAGTTCAGCTGTAACACTCTAATGTCTTCCTCTGAGAGAAAAACATCCATTTCCCTAGCTGAAGCATTCAACACTGCAGAAAGGTGAAGAAGTAATCTCTTAAGTTGTTTTCTATGTTGGTTCATAAGATGAATCATTCAATAAGAATGAGTAAAATGCATACTCTTCCTTTAGCAATTTATTATTTCTGGATTCTATTCACATTTATGGGGAACAAGGATCTTTGGAATCTGGGATCTAATGAGGGTTTTGTAGATATCCACCGTCGATACTTATCCATTATTGCTGAGTCACTCTTGCTGCCTTTTGTAGATATTCACCGTCAATACTTCTCCTCCGCCACTTTGATGCTTTTCGGAATTTGGGATCTAATGAGGGTTTACCAAATGATCAAAATGGCATCTCTTCCGAACTTGCATCAGTCATAAGGGAATTCACTATCCAAGATAATGAAGATGAGGATGTTTATGCCTCAGAAAACTTGAATGGTGATTTGGTATGGATAGAAAGTATCAAGCTCTTTCCCAGAAGAATAACTCATTTGCTTGTAATCTGTTAATTGATCATATCCTTTTAATGACCTTAGTCAAGGAACAATAAGTCTTCTTCTTTTTTAAAAACTTTCCCTTCATTAAGGATCTTGATGCGCTACAATTCAGATAAGCAAAGAGGAAGGGCCAGCAAAATTGGTGGTTATAAATGTTAATGAAACTTCTGCTGAATATGATTTATCAGATAAAATCACTTGAAGAAAACTGTAAAAGAACATGATGAATACACAAGAATAGGAAAAAGAGACTAACAACAAACACTAATTAAAAACTTTTGTTTCACCTAAGTAGTAGAATCACAAAAATGCTCATAGAGGAAGGAAGTTTAGTCATTAAAATAGTCTCCCATAGTACCTCCTATGGTTTTCTAAGTGTGCTTTAGTATATTCTGAATTCTTATTTTCACAATTACATGTAAGCTCCAATAGATGGTGAAAATATGTTAATTGTTTGCAATGATGATTAAATATGGATCTTGGGCTCAAATGATTCCATGGTTCTAACCCTGAAGCTTAAAGTCCCTGTCAAGAGGAAGGTTTTCAGTGCTTGCTGAATTTAAATTTTGATTACGGATATTCTTTTGGTATATCTCCAATATTCATACTGAATTGCTTAGAATTTTTTAATAACTGGTGCATCTATATTTTGTTCATGAAGCAGGCTGGAAATACTTATGCACGTAAGGTGTTGTTAGTTGCAACTGCCGATAGCACTGAAGGCCTACCTCCTACCATTAGACGTTGCTTCAGTCATGAGATAACTATGGGTCCTCTAACTGAGGAACAAAGGATTGAGATGCTTAGCCAGTCACTGAAGAGCATTTCTGATCTGCTGCCTAATGTACGTATATAAATCCTAACTTTTTCGGCGATATGTTATTCCTGTTGGAACCTCTGCTTAGTGAATGTAAATGCTCTCAAGTCTTAATTTATAATCTCTAGTTTGATTAGTACCTGACTTTACCCCTCTCCCCCCCCCCGCCCCCGCCACCCTTTCTCTCTTTCTCTTCCTGAGTTGATTTCTAGGATGCCTTTAGAGTTAGGAAATAAGACATCGTCTATGGTGATTGTTTGCATTGTTGAGGTCACCTGGCACATTTTCTTATCATTATTATTCATTGGATTAGCTTTTCAATTATGCTCTGAATTGGGTGCTGGAACACTAACTTGCCCCTTCTTATCTTAAATCTCTATTTTCTAATTAAATAATCTATTTCATGGCAAACAAAGATCTTGAGAATTTATGAAAGATGGGCCTACATTCAAAATATCCTTTTGCTTTACATTAGTATGGCTCATTCCACATGATTGTTGACTTTGACTGTTCGGATCGTTGCTTCTTGCAGAGTAGTCCAGAAGAATTTGTAAGAGATATAGTCGGACAGACATCTGGCTTTATTCCCAGGGACCTGAATGCTTTAATTGCCGATGCTGGCGCAAACATAATGCCTGGGAGCATTTTGCATAAAAACAAAGTTGATTCTGGGAATATGCATCACAAATCTGCAGAAGACAAAACTGTGCCAGAAAATGATGTAAAAGAGGCTGTAGATCAGGTTCTCAGGAAAGATGATTTGGCCCAAGCCTTGGAACGGTCAAAGAAGAGGAATGCAGTGGCTTTGGGTACTCCTAAAGTAAGTGGACTGAGCAACAGTATCATCAATCATATCTTCTATTACTTGGAGATGCACCTTAACTCGAGCTTTTGTCACAGGTTCCTAATGTGAAGTGGGAAGACGTTGGAGGTCTTGAGGATGTAAAAAAATCAATTTTGGATACTGTTCAGGTGGAATCTTATTTTCTGTTATCTGTTATCTGTTATCAGTACTAGTTGATAAATCAGGCCTATCCTTGTTCCTTTTAAAGGGAAAATGCCTAGCCTTCCGTATTATCGACTTCCATGACTACACTTACTGATTAGCATGCACATAGAAATATTTAGTCAATTAATATATTGGTGTGGTTTACACATCGGTGGGGCTTACACATTTAGCAGGTTTTGTTTGACTATGAGTTAAATTTGACCTAAACGAAGATGAAAGAAACAATGAAGAATGCATAAACAACTAAAATTTAGTTCTGAAAGTATGCCTTCTGCAAGACGGGCTGTGGGAGATGGAAATTGTTCTGGCCACTGAAATTCTTAGCTAATCATGCATAACACCACCCTCAAGATCAATATACACTTGGGTCGACTTTGATTAAAAAGAAAAAAAAAAAGTTAACTTTGCCATATTTTGTCATCTTGTCCTCAGCATCTACTTTCATATTTATCCTGTCAATTTGCTTAATAGACCATCTCTTTGACTATTTATTTTAGTTACATGAGTATTGCTGGTTTAAACATGTAATTATGTTTATATCCAGGAATTTGACACTTTATGCAGTTTGCATAAGAATTTGACTTAAGAGTCTAAGGAACTAGTTTTGTGTTGAAGATGTATATTCAGAAGCTTATTTACGATGACGTTAATGAGAAAGTCCAGGGGTGGGGTTGTATACTATGTAAGCAGCAAATTGTGGTTTATATGTGTGCCAATGTGGTGCAGTTATCACCCTGACAGCTGATTGCTTGTATTGTTTTGATGCTAGATTTTTCATATCCTTGTACTCCTTTTATTCTTATTCTTGGATGGAAATTTTAATTAGCACAGAAGTTTGAAAGTAAACCTGTATGAAACAAATAAGGAAAGTAAAACCAGTACAGATCCAATCAAAAGTTTAACACTCACTGAGATATTGTCAAATTGCAGTTGCCTTTACTCCACAAGGATTTGTTTTCTTCAGGATTGCGCAAGCGATCTGGTGTTCTTCTATATGGTCCTCCTGGAACCGGAAAAGTGAGTTCTGAAGTCATATTTCAGTTTGCCGTCCTTGTCCAGAAATCTGCTTTTGTTTTGTTATATAGGCTTCCGTTAATAGATGGACAAGGTATGCATGGTTGTATGTTGATTCCTTTCCAAATTGCAGACCTTGCTGGCGAAGGCTGTGGCAACAGAATGTTCCCTGAATTTCCTTAGTGTGAAAGGACCTGAGCTTATTAATATGTACATTGGAGAGTCAGAGAAAAATGTCCGAGATATTTTCCAGAAGGTGAAATGTTTGCTTTATTTCAATATTCCTCTAAGATTTTTTAAAAATGTTCAACTGAGGTTATTCTTGATAATTTTTCTAGCTCAAAAGTTAATATTAAGATGCTCCACATGTTCTGCAGGCAAGATCTGCTCGTCCTTGTGTTATCTTCTTTGACGAACTTGATTCTCTGGCTCCAGCTCGTGGTGCTTCGGGAGATTCTGGTGGCGTAATGGATAGAGTTGTTTCTCAGGTAAAGAGAGAAACCAGTTCATGTTAGCCTCTGTTATGTTCCACTCTAAGCTATTGCATTAACACAGGTGTCTTCTTATTGTAGATGCTTGCGGAAATCGATGGATTAAATGATGACACACAGGTTATTTACAGTGCAGATGCCTACACTTTCTCCTCCAGTTATCTTTCCCAATTTAACTTTCTTGAGGTTTCTGCTAGCTCAGCGGAGTACATTTACCCTCACATCCTTTTGGTGTGTTAGGATTTGTTTATAATTGGGGCTAGCAACAGACCAGATCTTATTGATCCAGCACTTCTAAGGCCAGGTCGATTTGACAAATTACTCTATATTGGGGTCAACGCTGATGCATCTTATCGTGAACGGTGAACTATTGTCTTTGCATTTGCCATTTGTGCAAGTCACTTTCTGTTTTCACTTGTCGTATAATTCCCTGGAGATTTTACAGTTTCTGTATGACCTTTTCCAGGGTCCTGAAAGCACTTACAAGGAAGTTTAAATTGCATGAAGATGTATCTCTATACTCCATAGCCATGAAATGCCCGCCAAATTTTACTGGTGCAGACATGTATGCCCTGTGTGCAGATGCTTGGTTTCACGCTGCAAAGAGCAAGGTGAGTTGTGTCTTCTGTAACACTGATGTAAAGTTTTTAGCAAACCCAATTACTTTTTTTTTTTTTTTTTTAAATTGGCTTCTTGGTGCATGTAGTTTATGCTTCTTCTAATGGTTTGTGTGCAGGTTTTAAGTTCAGATGTAGATTCTTCTTCCAAGGACCTTGCAGCCGACTCTGTGGTGGTTGAATATGAAGATTTTGTAGAGGTAATTGCTCTTTGACCCTTTCATAATCAAATTAGAGGAACACATCAGGATTCTATCTTATCACTTTCTTGTTTGTAGGGTTTTATCTACAATAAAGAATTTTCACTGTTCTACAAGCATAATTCAGGGACTCACATAAGAAGCATAAGATGTAGTGGGTTCCCAGCCATTAGAAGTATGGTGCCCAACACTCCTCAAATTTGGCTTAAAGAAGACAAAAGGTGGGGATTTAGTAATGAAAAATGAAATAGAAACTTTGACTGAATAACTCTTAGGACCGATAACGGGAAGTCTCTTTCAGAATGAATGATATTTCTGACTGCCCTAAAAGATTATAATGGCTATAGGACTGAGCAACTCAACTTAAGCTCGGATCCAGGGGGTAAAAAAGAAAAAGAAAAAAGGAACTTAACTGGGTATCGAACTTGCAAAATGTTCAAAAACTTATTCTGAGATTAGGGAGGAAACATAAGCTGTTGTGGTTTTCTATGATTTCAATGTGTAAATGGGTGCTAATGTTGAATCTCGATACCTCGGCAAAAGAGAAGATAGCGGGCTCCGATTCAGCCACAAAAGGAGAAGAGGGTTTTCTCAGACAAAAGAGAGAGGGAGGAGCTAGGGTTATGAATTCTAGGGTACCGTGACAACCTCTGAATTTGAAATCAGTCAGAAAAATGTAGTGGCTCCATCCAGTAGACCCTGACTCAGGGTGTCCAAGTGAATTTTCCCAACATATTATCACTGCAATGTTGTCCGAGATACGAGGAGTGTTGGAGTATTCCACCCTAGGTCTTGATATCTTTGGCCAACTGTACTCCAGGAGTAGTTGTCCCGTTTGCACCCGTTCAATTATATTTGATGTGGCAAAGTTATCCATAGTTTCATTAGGTAAAAAATTTGTCTATCAATTAATCCTATATAAAGTATAAACTATTCTGAACATGAATGAGTTTGGCTCGGAAGGCAATATATCATCGTATGACATTCCCTTGTAAAAGTAAGCTTAAAGTTCAATATATAGAAGATTTCTTTTTTGCTTTTTATGGGATCATGTCGAGAGAGAATAATTACCACTTCCACAGTAATGGCGTTCAACCCCCAACCCTGGTCTATCTCCTTCCACAGAAATAAACATTATTTTGAGTATTTGGTACTTTAATATTATGGAATTTCACTTCTCACAAGTCATTGATTGGCATGGCTGGCAGTGCCTCTTTCTGATCAGAAATTTCAAGTCTCAACTATTCCTGCCTCTTATCTGGTGTTCAAATTCATTCTCATGCATGAGCGCAGCAAATGACAAGAATATGCTCTCCTGGATTGTATATGCCTGAATTCGGATCTACCTTGGCAGGTCTTGGGAGAACTCTCCCCTTCCCTCTCCACGGCCGAGCTCAAGAAGTACGAGTTGCTGAGGGATCAGTTTGAAGGTCATTCAAGATAAATTAAGGAAACCATGGCGGACAGTGGATTATCAGTTCATGTTATGGGTAAGTCCTAAACTCATTTAAGAATCTTACCTATATTGTTTTCATATTCCCATTCTACTATTGGACGTCCAGCTTTTGGCATTGAGTTACTCAATTGTTTAGGCTTCCTCTCAATGTATGGACCACTGTCCCGTGGTGTTGCATTTCTTTTAAATCTTGAAAGTTCTGCCTTATGTTGCTTTAAAAGGATCTGTCCAGTGGTTTGAGTTTGTGTTTAACCTGGCAGTAGGTGGTCTTTCTGGCCCTAATCATCTGCTTTTCAAAAAAATTGCTTGAGGCAGTTTAAATTGCGTTTACTTTCTAAGTTTGCTTTTATTTGGTGTGTAATGACCAAATTTCACATTTCAAGCATACTAAGAGAGTCCTCCATCGTGAGGTAACCTCTAAACTACTCGTGTTGCATTGCCTAGTCGTGGCATACCTCGTATTGAGAAACTTTTTGACTGATAGCATCTCGGTGGGATTGCAGAACAGACTAGCCAACCTCTGACCTTTCGGTCGTGGATGCTATAGAGCAATTATAGCTTAAAGCGAGCATTCCCTACCTGGTGTCCTGTCCTTATAGTAATATCCAGAGGGAGTCGCTAGTGCTAGTTGCCCCCTTCTACCCTTTTTCCAATAAAAAAACGGTATCCTTTGTCTTTTTCCATAATTCTGTGTTCTAAGTTTCTGTTTCTTATTAGCAATGCTTTCGTGAGATGTTCGTTTGGTAAAAATTTTACAGTATGCCACGTTCATCAAGTTACTGGAGAGTCTTGTCCTTTCACCGAGCATTAGCATGTAGGATTGTTTGGTTTTGTCTTTATAATCTGCAATCTTTTGTAGGTGAATTAATTTTGGAGCATGCGTAATGGCCTGGTTAAAGGATGACCATTGCTTCAGTTGGTCCTGGATCAGCGCATATAATCCTGGAACGATTGCTCTAGATTCAACATCACAGGGCGGGGGCATCATTTAGTCTGAGAGATTTGACGTTCCTGGCACTATCTGATTCTCAATCACTGAGCCTGCACCATCCTATTCCACTGGGAGCCGAAAGCTGACATAGAATTCATGGATGAACGGCGGAACCGGAGAAGGCAACCTGCGGTTAGCCGCTTTGGGCCCGTTTGGTTCGGCTTTGGGGGAATGCAAATACTTTGAGATAAAGGGACTTTCGGAAATGTTAGACCGTTTGGTAAATTATAGCTTTGAAATGCAACTTAGTATAAACACCGTTTGGCAAAATTCACATTTCCAAAATGCTTTTGTTATTTTTTATTTTTTTTTAAGTCTGAAATTAAATTCCTGGCGGCCGGCCACCGCCGGCCAACCGCCGGGCCACCACCGACGGCCAGATTCGGCCGCGCCGACCGCGCCAGATTCGGCCGCCGGAGGTCGCGGAGGCCGATCGGCCGTCCGGCGGCTGATCCGGCCTCGCTGGTCGCTGGCTCGCGCGACCCGGGCGACGCCGCCCGAGGTCGCGTGGACCTCGGCCCGGCGCGCCGGGTCTCGCGCGAGCTAGTGGCAACCGCGTCGCCGGCCTCGCGCGACCGCGACGCCGCCCCGAGGTCGCGCGGACCTCGGCGGCGCCCGGGTCTCGCGCGAGCCAGCGACCGCGTCGCCCGGCCTCGCGCGACCGGGCGACGCCGCCCGAGGTCGCTCGACCTCAGCGCCCGAGGTCGCCCGACCTCGGGCCACCTCGCCCGAGGTTGTGCGACCTCGGCGAAGGAGCTTTCCTGGCGGCCGATCCGGCCGCCGGGGATCCGGCGCTCGCGGCTAAGCGCCGCCCACCGCAAAAAGAAGACGAACGGCGAAGGAGACGATGAACAAAGGACCCGATGAACAAGAAAATCTCATCCCCTAATGCCCAATGCTCAAAGTTGGTCCTCCCCGCTTTCGGCTTTCAGATGTAAAATGCCCGCATTTCGCAAATGGGCATTCAAAAGCTCAACCAAACGCGAAGTATTTTCCCCAAGGGGCTTTCTGGGGCCGAAAGCCCCTTGGGAAAGCCCAACCAAACGGGGCCTTTGTCCCAGCTCAAGGTGCCGGTGGGACATTTCTTAATCTCAGGAAATGTAGTCGATTTTTAGTAGCGGCACATAGTCATCAAGGCAACAGTCAATAATCATCACCTCTCATATGAAGTTACCGATTCTCATGGTATGAAAATTACTAATTTCTCCAGCAAATTACCAAATTTCATTTGTTTGTCTTACGGACAATTTGGATTTATTAACTTAAAATAAAATTGTCATCTCATTCACTGACTTTTCTCAAATTAAATTACTCCTTAATGTTAAGCTAAAGACTCGTGCTCGACTCAGTTAGCGACGGTAATTTGTTTTCTCGAATATTACCAACATTTCGAGTAAATCACTAGCTTTTGTTTGTGTAAGCTACTGAAATTCCAATTTTTCCGCTTGATAAGTTGATCCAAAATTAAATTGCTCTGCAAATGAGCTAAATTTGTCAACATATCTAAATCATCAGACATGTTGTGCCAATTCAAATTATTCGTGTTTATATCGCGTCGGATTCTAGGATGGAGTGGAAATAAGAATTTACCATTGGAAGGAAAAATTGGAATAAGAAGTAGCGCCCTAGCCATGACTACTGAATTACTATGGTACGATCCTTAATGCAATTTTACGACGCACTGCATCTAATGTACCGATTCTCATGCTCGCGTCATTCGCATGCAACTGTTCTTGAGGTGATACGGTGAGTTCTAGGAAAAGTGACATAAGTGATTTTTAAACTATAACTTAATAATGGAATTTTTAATTTGTTCAACATGATATATGCAATATCATTCACGAACTTTTAGTACATATTCAATTTCCAAGCTAATATCTTCCATGAATTTAAATTAATGGAATGATAATTTTGTATATTTTCATATTATTTAAGAACTAATTTAAACATGTAATTAAAAATTGAGGGAGCATATCAAACAAATTAAAAATTCAAGGATTATATTACATAATTGACCAATATTATTCCCGAACTTTTGGAGTGGAAATTAAAAATTTTATTTGATGGGCTATCAATTTAAAGAAATAAGTGGAAAATAGATACAAATATAAGAGTAAAGCATTGTCAAAATATGATATTCTTCTCTATAGATAAAAGCAATAAAAATACATTGTGAAATACAAAAATAATGGCATCAATGGTACTTAGACTTTAATTCAATATGTAATATGGTTCAAAAGCTTTTAATTTGTTTAATATGAATTCTAAATTTTGACTTAATATGCAATATCATTCCTGAACTTTTAATTTATTCAATATGGCATCTAAGCTTTTGGTAAATATTCAAATTAATTATCGGACTATATGAAAATGTCAATATCATCTTTGAACTAAGATTAACAAAAGAATAATATTGGATAATTTTTTTTTTTATAGTTCTAGGATTGGTTTGAACATTTTATTAAAAGTTCAAAGAGAAGATCAAATAAATAAAGAATTCAGAGTCGATATTGTATGTTGTATTCATGTCATTTGTGGCCAGATTATAATATTGTAGTTTTTATTACCGGAGCCTCGCCCAGCGTTTTCACGTTTTCCTGGGGACGGTTTGCCGGCGTCTACATACGCACGAGAGTTTGGTGAGCGGCCTCTTTTGCCCACGGTCTCGCTCCACCTCTCTCTTTCTCTCCAAACCCTAATCCGTACGGACGTCGGCCCCGAGGTTCCAGCAAATCGCGCGCTCGAACTCGTGCCCGCCCCCGCGCTCGCGCTCGCGCTCGAGCTCGAGCTCATGCCCGCGCTCGCGCTTCCCCGGCTGAATCGGTAATGCGCGAGCCGCGCCGATCGACCGCACCGACCCGCGAGCCTTCCGCATCGGGCGCTTTCGCGCATGGAGGTCCTGGGGGAGGACCTGTCGGAGCAGGAGATCGGGAGCTCGCCGGAGTCGCTCCGGCAGCTCCTGGAGTCCCAGAACGCGCTCTTCCGCGGCCAAATCGACCGGCTCCAGAGCATCGTCGTCGCCCAATGCCGGCTCACCGGCGTGAACCCTCTCGCCCAGGAAATGGTGCGTCTCGGTAGCGACCTAGAGTTTTAGGGTTTTCGGAGCATGCAAGGGGGTGGGGAAGCGATTGTAGGTGCGGTGGGTTTCGTTTGGGGGGGTGATTTTCGGGGAAGGGTTGGGGATCCCTCGCTAGGACTTGATTTTTGCTCGGAATTGGGGTATGAGGATTTCGCTGAGGTCTTTGGAAGTGATGTTTGACTTTGAGGCCGTTCCTCGATGAGGCTTTATCTGTTCAATGTGCGTGAAGATGGTTCACGAGTCATGCGGGAAGCTACCTTTTTGCATGTGTAGTTTATCGTTCGATGTCGAGGCTTCCCCTTCTGTATTAAGATGAATACCAGTTTTGAGAAGAACTGGTGGGTTTAACATCTGATCATTGCTGGCTATGCCTGCAAAAAGTCTGTGCTTTTGTTTCCATTCGCCAGTAAGGTCTTGGGGTTCAAGTTAACTGCGATTTCACGATGTGTTTGGAAAGATTATTGAATGGTGTGGTTTATGGTTTTGAAAGTTCGGTTTTTTAAGTGTTTTTCTGTCAGTCAATTTTTGGAAGTTGCAAATGTATTGATTCTTCATATTTCACATAGTTGGCAGGTTTGTGCATCTCCTTGTTATGCTAAGTTTCGTCCAATTAATGCATCTCTCCCAAAAACATATAAGATCAGTGTCTTCTTCTTATTTATTAAAGAACAAGAAGACCGTATTCTTGTAATTTTGGTTTAGTTGAGCTGCACTTCAGAAGATTAAATCTCTTATATTGTCCATGCTTTAGATGTCTCTAAGTTGATTTATGGTGGTTTTTCTTCCAAAAAATTAAATTCTACTAACAGATTTCTATGTATGATTTTCAGGCGGCTGGAGCATTGTCAATTAAAATTGGTAAGTCTCTATAGAATAATTAGCACCCAATTGTTTTTAGTGAAATCTCAGGGTTGACAGTTATTTGGTGAATTGAGTAGTTTGTTGTGCTATTGTTGTCGTTATTGTGTGAGTTTTGTTGTAACATTTTCGCATAAAATCCTGCAAGAACTCTACACTATTCCTTTTTCCAGCAGCTATGTAAGCTGCAAAACAAAAAGGTTTTCTTTTCTTTTACTTTTCATCTTTTGCTGCTGGTCTGATCTTGACTGTTGATTACTAAATTTCAGGAAAAAGACCTAGAGATTTGCTAAATCCTAAGGCTGTGAAGTATATGCAATCAGTTTTTTCTATTAAAGATGCAATTAGCAAGAAGGAATCTCGGGAAATCAGTGCTCTTTTTGGAGTCACAGTTACTCAGGTTGTTTCTCCGTTTGGCTCTTTTGGTTCTTCGATTGCTGTTTTTTTTTTTAATCAATTGAAGTCTCACTGTATGCCTGAAGTTTGGACCTTTCAAGTACTTCACTATTTCTGTGCATTAACAGAGATTATGTAATCTTTTCATGTTTGTTGGAAATGAGACATGGGACTTGTATTGACAATCTATCGAGATGGATAAGTAAAATAGTTTGCACTCGTCTTTAATTACTGATATTAGTATATATATCCCCTTACCTCTTTGCATTTTATGTACTTGAAGGTTCGAGATTTTTTTAATAGTCAACGGTCACGAGTGAGAAAGTTCGTACGACTCTCAAGGGAGAAAGCCATTAGATTGAAAGCTCCAAAAGATTCTAATGTTGTTCCCCCAGTAAATTCTGAATCAGCAACGTCAACACCTGTCGATCTACTTCCATTGAACTCTATTGCACCAGATGTTGGAGATGCCTCACCTTGCCCTGTGCAAAATGATCTCTTGCCTGGCATAGATGAGGCTGATAAAGATTTTGTTCAAAATATCTTCACGCTTATGGGGAAAGAAGAAACATTTTCTGGGCAGGTGAAGTTAATGGAGTGGATTCTGCGGATAGAGAATTCTTCAGTACTGTCTTGGTAAATTTTTACCCGATTCTTTGTTGTCTGTATTTCTAGAACTTTTCCCATTTGTTTTGACTTCTATTCATGCTTCTAGGTTTATGACTAAAGGTGGTGTAATGATCTTGGCAACATGGTTGAGCCAAGCATCCGCTGAAGAACAAACCAGTGTGCTTTCTATCATCCTTGAGGTAGAAAATGATCGAAGTCACAAATTAAATTGCACCAAGCATTGCAAGTTGCTAAGTTTATTTTGTACCACTTGCAGGTTCTCTCTCATTTGCCTCTACATAAAGCTCTTCCTAGTCAATTGTCTGCCGTTCTCCAAACTGTTAACAGACTGCGGTTTTATAGGACATCAGGTGTGCTTTTGCTTATAGAAGTGCACAATTTTCACTCCGTGCATTCTCGATTGTTGTCTCTTATATTTGCTCCTCATTTCATCTTACCTGGTCCTGGGATGGTTTACTGTTGTGTGATTGGTTGGCTGCTCAAATAAAGTGCTATTGTGTTTATTCATTCCATGCGATTAATTCCAGCAGAAATACTCTCCTTTCTCAGGAGGTGAATAAGCACAAACCCCCTTCTTCTTTTTTCTTTTTCTTTTTCTTTTATTTAGGATGTTTTTGTTTTTTTTTTTTTTTTTTTTTGGGGGGTGGGGTTTGCGGAACTGCTGTTTGACTGTTTAAAGAGAAAATGTTTAAGAATTACTAACCAAACCAAAATCATTTGTAATTTTCTTGGGAGCTTGATTGTCTAGTTGTTTTTCTCTCATATCTTTTTTGCGTATTAGTTGAGGGTCAGTTACTTTTCTCTTTTTAGGGTAAGATAGTGAGAAGTTCTTGCATGCATGTATCATATGCTTCTCTTCATGTTAAAGTTGAAACTCATTTATCTGATTTGGAGATCAGATGTATCAAACAGGGCAAAGGCTTTGCTATCAAAATGGAGCAAAATGTTTGCACGGGCCCAGGTTAATAAGAAGCCCAATGGCGTGAGATCTCGTAATGCAATGCAGAAAGAAACGATGGCGAAGCAGAGGCAAGTTCATGGTCACATCCCGCTTTTGTAATTATGGAGATAGAACTCATTATTTGTAAACCTTGTTTTTGGCAGTTTTGGTGAAATCATGGGTGATGAAGCATGGCATTCAGATAACAGTTTATCTGTAAGTACCTCTTTATAATATGATTAAGTTTGCTCAAATTTTGTATATTGAGGGTAGTAACCATTTAAGTGCTGACAGGAAGAAATTCTCGCTTCATGTGAAAATTTGGAGGTTACTAGGTATGGGCGACTTATGATCGAATTTTGATAGTTCTTTTGTGTCTTGAAAGTGTTTTGAGCAACATTTCTTGCATCAGGAGGTTGGAATCTTCACAAGCACTAAAACTCTTGCCTGCTTCAGCTGATGATTCAAGTAGGAAACACGCCCTTGGTGTAACTTCAGCCCGTATCCTTTTGGAAATTTTTTTGGACTTTCTAAGTTCCATTCCTAGATTTGTCAAATGGTCGAGCCAAGTCAAAAATGGTCTGATCCAAATTGATATCATTTAACTCGTTTTGACCATTTCCAACATTTATTGCTAAAACACTTCCATATTCGACCCAATCTAGGAAAACTCATACCCAAAATGAGGTGAGAGCACAGAGTGAGCGAGTGCAAGATTGAGTGAGGGTGAGAGAGAGTAAAGAGAGAGTTATAGAGATGGATCGAGTCTAAATATGAACCCAATTGACACTCATATTTTGAGCTTTTCTATTCTAAACCCATTTATAATCCGTTCACTGAATATAACTAGCCCATATAACGATTTGATCATCAAATATGGGTTAAAAAAAGGGTCTATGACTCATTTTGACAGGTCTACATATCTCCTAGGCCATTGCTCAGCCAAGGAATGGATGCTTAGCCTCCACTACCATTGTTATCCTTTTTTTTCTTCTCCTAAAGCCAGGATATCCTCCTGCTCAGATTAGGAACTGAGTTCTCTGGTCAGTGGACTGAAAATTTGTTGGACATGACTTTTGGGAAGAGTGATCCTGCTGTGGGTCATACTTTTCCCTTTGGATTTTGGAGTTGTTAATTGTTGATATTAGCGTTTGAAACTGAAAAAATGTTCTCACTAAACTTGTACTAAGCAGTTTGTTTGACGGGGCCAGAAGTAACACAATGCCATCGGATTGGCTAAGACTGATGGGACTACAATTGCCTTGGATGATAATTGAACATAGATTTTTTAGTAGTCGAGTGGATTTTCTAGGGGTTCTTCAACCATCTTGTACTTAAAATATATCTTTGTAAAAGTATTATCATATTCTGGCCTGACTATGATTTTCATGCGTCCAGTTTAATTTTATCAATTTGATAGTTTGGGTGCTGAAAATGAATTAGAAGATTCATAAGATGTCTGAGAGTTGAATTTGCTTCTACCGTTGTTTACTTGAATTAATATACCATATGAGCTGTAGTTGCTGCCTTAGCCCATATCAGAAAATAGAGAGCGCAGGAAAGTGCAGATGGTGGAACAGCCTGGCCAGAAAATGGCTGGCAGAAGCCCACAGGCTTCCAGAGTGGCTTCTGCTAGCCGCAGTCGGCCAATGTCTGTTGATGATATTCAGAAGGCAAAAATGCGGCAACTGCACATGCAGAACAAATATGGAAAGAGCGGGTCCTCTTGTAATGAGAGTAATGAAATAAAAACTGAAAGTTCTATTAAAACTTCAATGACTAAGACAGTCAATTTGCCTCCAGCAGCTACAGTTCATGTTCAGTCCGAAGGTGAACTACAAAAGAATGTGATGCCCTCTGAAGCTCCTCAGAAGCTTAATATGTCTTTTGCAAAGACCAAATTGGATTCAACGGAGACTGTATTGGAGGGCTGTAAGAGGGTTCGGATCCCGTGGAAGAGACCGGCAGGTAATCTTGCTGTTCGAGAACCTTTCTTGGTTTTTCTGACTTGCTGCAATAGTTTGTTGAGGACCATAATTCTTGCCTGGGAATAAAGATTTTGTATAAGTTGCAAAATGTCGATTAACCGAGAGGATATTGCAGGTCTTGTTTGGGTTTTCCTTACAAACAGTGATTTGCTAGATAGCCTATGCGATGTGATTTGTCTCTTTTACAAGACATGAGAGGTGGTCAGTGACTTGTATAATAATTTTCTTGTCATTTAGTGGATTTTTATTTTTTATTTTTTTGGGTCAAGCATTTGGTGGAGTTCAATGGAGAGAGACCGTTGTCAAATTACCCTTTTGATGTTTAGAACTAACCACTTGGGATGGTACTTCTAGGATCCTCATCTTTAAAAAAAAATTGGTGGATCAAGGTAATTTTGTGTACTATGGGTCAAGCATGTGCACCGTGGTACTCCTTATATTGGCCATCTGTGGGTTAAATTGTATCCCAAAAGTTGCAAGTGAAGAGGTGCTAACAATAACCAAGAGTTTGCTAAGTTTCATGTAGGGTGACTCCGTGAAGTGATAACTCTGGGAAATAAGTTTTTCCTGCATATCTGCTTGACACAATTGGAGAGCGTTGTCTTGTTTAATATATGCACCCATAATTACCAGTGTTACTCAGTTTGGCTCCTTCATTTCCACCCATTTGCTGGACCATTTGACTCAAAACTAGAATCTCCAATTGGATTCTTATCAGTAGATGGAATGGGCTATGTTGCCGGCTGACTATGTTTCATTGACCCTGTATCGCTTCAAGAATTGTTGCTACGTTAATTTGATAATTGCGTGGATTAAGATAATTATGCTAATTGAAGCTGAAATCTCTGGTTGGCATTCTTATGCGCGAGCAAAATGGAATGAAACAATTCTGATTCTTTTCAACGATGAACTTTCTCCAGAATGTGATATTAGACTTCTGGATCTCCTGAACAATTCTGAATCCTTTTTTCTCCTCACCATGCGATGACATTCTGAGAGGTGCCTGATTGCAACTGATCTGAGAGTGTTGCCTGAAGAGATGGTGGTGCCTCAACATCTGACTTGCAAATATAAATAGAGATCACTTTTAGATCACAAAAATGTACAATTCCACTTGGTTGAAATTTACAGTGGTATGTTCGACTGAGGATATAAATTTTTTTTTACCATAAAAAATAACCAAATGCAGAGGATGCCTACAATTAGCAAGCACGTTGGTGTGACATCTGATTGATTTGAGATTTATATGAAGTAATGGTCAATTGCACTCGTAATGCATTGACGCGTGATAGGATAGTAGATGATCTGGGTATGTTTCTCTTTTTCCATCAGGTGGCAGGAGATTTAATGAGTACCCTATCGTTATAGCTAAGTCACTTTCCTTTTATTGTCCTCAGTTTCTTCAGGCAAATACAGAATCCTATAATTCTTGATCTTGTTCTTGCTCATTGTTCTGGGTAATGAGCTGAGCATGTTGATTTGATGATTCTGGGGTTTTGCAACTTGACAGAGTGCAGGAAAGTAGCATAGTCTCCAGCTTACTTTCGAGAGCTGTCATTGTGAAAATAAGACGAACACAAAAAATTTTGCGCCATTAGTTAGAAACATTGTCATCTATTTTCAACTATAAAATCATATCCCTTTAACCCATTCACTGGTTTGTTATGCAGAAGTCAAACTGAACGATCAGTGGAGGGTGGGCGGAGGTGAGGATAGCAAAGAAGTCGAATTCCAGAAAAACAGGAATCGCCGCGAGAAAGAGACTATCTACAGGACAGTCCAAGAGATACCCCCCAATCCAAAAGAGCCGTGGGATCGCGAGATGGACTATGATGACTCGCTAACCCCAGTGATTTCACTTGAACAGTTACCCGATGCTGATGTCGTCCCAGAAGCACAGGTTCCTTCTAATGAAAATGCAAGAGCAGGATTGTCTTCGATGTCACAAAACAGTAATCCTGCTCCGGCAGAGCCCGATCTCGAGTTGCTGGCTGTGCTGCTCAAGAACCCAGAGATTGTTTTCGCACTGACCTCGGGGGGAGCCGGGAGCTTATCGAGTGCAGATACGGTGAGACTTCTTGATATGATTAAGGCTGGAGGTGGAGCAGCCGGGAATTTGAATGGACTCGGTGTCGGCGCTGGCATTGGCGTGGGTGGCAGAACAGGAGAGAGGGTTGAAGTGTCCCTCCCATCTCCAACGCCTTCCAGCAATCCTCCCGTAACGGTGCGTGACCTAGGTTTTTACTGCACTACGACACTAGGACTCTCGCCAACGGTCGATTTCTGCTGCTCTCGTTCCCCTGTTGAGCCAGTGGGAGCGATGCTATCGAAAACCACACATACGACTAATCGAATCAACGAAATGAATTCATCTTCTTCCTTCTCTGTGCTCAAGTCTTTGAATTGTGAAAATGAATTCCTCAAGTCTGAAAAACGGGGTTGCACCGTCGCCTATGGTGATGGCTCAAGATATTACTCCCTCTCTTTCTGCCTCTCACAAAGAATGGGTCCCACTTTGGCCCTCTCCCAATGTACAAGATACTGTACCATAGGAGATGGGTCAGGACAAAGTTCTTAACGTGAAAATTCGCCACCTCAGATTCACTGTAGTGGAGTGGCATGGCATCGACGTTAAAGAAAATCGTCTCTCGCTTATGACGGATGTTTCATAATCTTTTCTATGTACACGAACTAACCCTGGACAAAATATTACTAAAAATAGCAAAGTGACGCCTTTCTTTTTCGCTGTTTGGTGATTTTTGCAGGGTGTTTGGTCAGCAGATGCTGCAAGGAATCCATTTACCAGGCACAACGCTTCGGCTTCGGCAGCGAGTACATCAGGAATTTTCCAAGGGCATGCCTCCACCACTGTAGCACCGCCCCTACAGGCGTCCAATTTTCCTGCTACGGTCCGACAAGAAGCAAGAAATGTCCAAAACTCTCTGTCTCAGTCAAGTCAAGTTCATACACATTCGATGATGGCCCCATCTCTCCAACATAGAATTCCCATCGAGTCCGCAGCTGTTCAATCACAAGCCCAGGAAGCGTTTGCTCCCATGAACGGAGTACAGAACCCGACCTCGACGGGGAAAAGGCCAATGCATTCACTTACATATTCAGCAGTCACATCACCACAGCTGCAGCCAATGCAGCGGGCGCACCCATCTCTGTACTCCGGTGGTCCCGGTCCTTCCATGGACATGAATTCTTCATGGGGAGGTGGACGTGAGATAAATCATCAGTATAGTCACCCTCATTCTTATTCTCAAACTAACCAATCAACTTTTAGTGCCTCATCTCGGGCTCCCTATGAAAGAAATAACTACGCCAGGGAGGATTTCGAATCTTGGAGCCAGGAAAATAGCCCGACGAGGTATCCACCGGGAAGGAACATACCGGAGGCGAGAGCAGTTCCTGATCGGTTTTCTGGGCCGGAGAGTTCGAGGCATGGGAGCTCCTCTGGGTTCTGGGACCATAACAGGGACCATAATAGGCATGGAGGCAGGTGGCAGCGAGACTGGAGACGCTGAGTTTTGTGGACATTCATGTTGTCTCGAACTCGATGAATGTTCACTTTGCAAGCATGGACATTTAGGGAGGAGTGGATAAGAGAGATTCCAGAACAAGCGTAAGAAAACCGAAACCTGGTCCAGAATCAAGCTGTTCACAAAAAAATTGAATTTTGATACATTCAGTGTGCGAGGGACAAGATCTGAAATGATCGCGTACCAAAAATTCGCAAGATCAGCGGCTGCTGTCCTGTTGTAAAACCCATGAATGAAAACTTGGGAGGGTCGAGGTCGGGGTTGAAGCTGGAGGTGGAGGTGGAGGTGGAGGTTGAAAAATCTGATGGGCCTTGTAAAGATTGAATTTTTATTGAAACAGCCTGGAGCTGCAAGTCAACTGACCATTAATCGGATATTTTATTAATTTTTGAGCCCCAAAGAAAAGGACATTTCATTGTACATTCTGGGACCCAGCCCACTATATTAAGTACTTTAAATGATTCTTATCAAGAAATCTCCAAGTTGATAGCTAATGCTACTGGCATTAGACCGAAAAGGCTTGGGCCTCTGTTCTAGCTGAAACTTTCATGTTTTGGATCACCATTATGGCAAACCTGGTCCCCGTGCAGTTGGTTCGAATTGAATGAACTTGGGAAGTAAGTGGAGAGGATCTTGATAGCAAATTTACTGTTCTTAGGATGAAAAGAGTCATGTCCAAAAGGATTTCTTGTAAAAAGAGGGAAAAATATAGTTCTGCAGTTGTTTGACCCAGAGTAGGTAGTAAACAGACATGGATTCGCAACTAAATGGTATAACACCATAGCTTGGGTATCACTGAAAATTATGTCGCAATTATTTCCCAACGAGATGCATCTTGACGTTTGACTTTTGAAGCAGATGTATGCATAAGGTGGTATACAAGGCATGTCCTTTGACTCGGATTGCGGGTTGCGACTTGCTTACCTGAGTTCAATAGAGACACCGGAGCAATTAAACCAAATTTTGAATCTTTTTTGAAACAATTCTGTTGATATTTCTTTTTCCTTTTCTTTTATAGCAAGCAATGAATGGAGACTTGTTGCCACTTGAAGTCATGATATAAGCAGCTTTTCGATAGAATCTGGCCTAAAGTCATAGTAAAGTAATGCTTCAAAACTAGTGTTTATGTAGAACTTCCAAAGACAATGCATGCGTTGATTATCGTCTAAGTTATAAGAAAGGGTAACACGTATAAGCATGGTCATTGAGCATATACAAAGCTAAGCTCTTAGTTACATTGGGAAAAGTGTTAAAAAAAGTAAAACATATTAAATTTGTGCCAATTTAGTCATTATGATTAATTTTGACGGGATATTATTAATATAAAAGTCAATTGTTTTACGTAATATAAACAACACTAATATAGACATTTTTAGTAATATTTTAATAATTTTCAAATTCTTTTCATCTCTTTTTTTCCCTTCTCTTTCTTCCAGTGGCCGACAAGGGTGAGGTCGCCCTCACTAGATTTGGTGGGCGAGGCCCACCCTTACCTAGGCAATGCTTGGCTTCACTAGATTTGGCGAGGGCAGCATTGTTGTGGGCGAGGGCCACCCTTGTTACAGGTGAGGGCCACCCTCACTTGGGCGATGCTAGCCCTCACTTGCCATGGCTATGCTGACCACTAGAAAGAGAAGGACAAAAGCGAGAAAAATGAAAAAAGAAAAATACTATAAAATTATTAAAATATTATTGCAAAAATGTCCACATCAACATTAGCCAAGCCATGTAGGCCGATCAATGTCTACTTTAGTAACATCTGGTCAAAATTACGAAGAATGACTGAGTTGACTCTAGATCAAAAGATTTATAAATAATTGACACAATTAAAAATGTGTAAAAATAAATTGACATAAATGCAATAAATTTAGAATTTTTTTGATACTTTACCTTTGTTACATTGCTCATGTCTAAATTAATAGCTACCAACTCAAACATATTTCGTATAAGGAGTGAACATAGTGCAAGTTTTGTGAATACCAATCATTTCAACCCTTTCCACAAAGCTGACTTTATCCAAACGCGCAAGCATTCCCACTTTTCTTCTTTTAATCTTTTATGCTATATTTGGCAATCATGATAAAATTCGAGATATAATTAAAATTTATTCCATTTTGTGTTTTGTGCTTACTCAAGACAAAATAAAGTCGGATATAAAAGAAATATGGACCGGAGAAAATTATCTTTTAAGGGAGGTAGGATGAAGGTGAATAAGATTTCTAACATCCATAATAGAAAAATATTTTTCTTGAATAACATACTTCTTAAATTAATAAAATTAAAATTATATTTCATTATAAATAATATTTGAATTATAATATAAGAAATTTAAAATAACAAAAAAATAAAATTTAGTTATTTTTATTTAATCTATTTTTAATTATATATTCGAATTTAATTCTATTTTATAATATAATTTCAATATATGAAGATATATTTACATTTATTTCATATTTGAGCTATGTACTGTTTATTATTTAATAAAATTTAATTAGAGAATGATGGAAGGGGAAGAATAAAATAAAAGAAAATTAATTTAAAAAAGAGAGGAAAATAAAATAAAAAAGGAAAAAAAAAATAAAGTAGGCAAAAGTGTCACGAATTTTTTTTTTTTTTTTAATATTTTCATTTGCAAAATTTTTGAGTCATTTATACTAATATGCCATTTATACCTAAAAATATAAATAATACGATGTAAATATATCCGATTTTATTATTACAATATTTGGATTTTATATCATATCCTATTCATTCTTATACTGATTAGAAATTCGAACGACCAAATATAGTCTTAGCATCGATCCGGTTGATTGGGATGTTTGCATATTTCATTTTATGAACTGTTACCCATTCGATCATACAAATTATTTACAAATTGCTTTGGGTCACTAGATCAAATTTTTTTGACTCTTAGACATCTGTACTTATGTAAAATAACATGTTGAAAATTAATTCAACCAAAAATCATCAGTCCTTTTGATACCAAACTTTTCTGTCCTTCAATCAAGTACACCCAAAGTTGCTTTTGCATTCAATCTTTTCTAACAAACACAAACTTTTTAGGAATATCAACCACGGTACCAAAGAACAGCAGACTCTCCTCCGCTTCCTCCTCCGCCCTATCCTCCTCCTTCTTCTCCTCCTCGTGAAATAATCAAGCATCCCATATCGGTTTCTCCATTGCTGATTCGGCATGAGAGAGCTGTTGAGCAAAATGACCCGTCATCGCAGGCAATCTCTGCTGGCTCATCCCCTCCATCACCATTCTCTGCTGCTGCTGCTGCTGTTCATGCAAATTCCCCACGTGTCGTGACTCTTCAAGCCCCAAAAAGTCGAGCAACGTCACGCCGTCGTTCTTACCATTGCTACTGCTGTTATTGTTATTACTATTTCCTCCGAACATCATTGATCCTATCGGAACATTCTTCTCTGACGGCGTCCTTCCTTGCCCGAAGCACGTCGAGCTACTGTCTTCATGATCCACCACCACACTAGGAGTACTCTTCATGTTATGATGATCTGTGCCTCCCACGAACATGCTGCTGAACATCCCCATTTCGCTGCTCATCATTGCATTAGCACTCTCCATGACATGCGTCATCGGGTTGTGGTGATGGTCGTGCCGGTTGCTCTTCTGCAGGAGCGGGTTGAACTGATCAGGGTGAGGCAGTGGCGGCGGCGACTGGAACCCATGATGAGGATGATGGTTGAATGAAGCCGTGTCCATATTGTTGCTGGGATGCTGATGCGGGACATTGCTGATGCTGTACGGCGACATCGACGATGGTCTGATGGGAAGAGGAGGAGCAGAGCCGATTGGGATGAGTTGTGGTTGTTGCTGCTGTTGTTGCTGGTCAGGTCCTGCCATGCAGCTCTTCTGGTGCATCATGGGTGAGTTGATGCTGTTGCTCGCGGACGCACCCATCTGAGCAGCCTTCTGCAGTAGCGCAGTCGCTGACATGTGGGCTGAGGAGGCGCTGCCCGCCGCCAGAAGGCCACCACCGCCAGCCTTTGCTTCTTGCAGGTAGTTGAAGCCGCTGGACGTGGTGTTGGAGCTGAGCTGGAGGCTCGAGGAGGAGGAGATGGTGTTACCCCTCAGGCTGCCGAAGAGCGTGCCCGAGGTAGTCGAGAACATGCCGGGAGGCGACATCACGCTCATGCTGCTGAGGTTGTTCGCGTTGGGCTTGAAGGGCATGGGGACGAGGTTTTGGGGGAGGGACTTGAGGGGGTTTTTCGAATCAAGTGTGGGGTTGAAGTCGTTGAGAAACATGGTCGAGTTGGAGGAGCTTGTGTTGGTGTTGATCATGGGCATTGATGAGGGCATGAGGTCATGGTTAGGCATCTGTTGGTGGAGGCCTTGGTTCACCTTGTTGTTCTCTTCAGCAAGCGCATCGCAGAAGGCGCGGTGGGTGATGAAGCTGTCTCTCCTGCAGCGAAAAATGTGTGAATAGTAAAGGAAATATTCAACAGTCAAAAAGTGCAGTTGCAATTTCATTTCTTGGCCTTAGTGTTTACTTTGTAGACTTCGGTAAGTGAAGTGAATTATACTTCTAATTCGGATGGGTGTCCAAAGAAGTGAGTTCGAAGTGGGGAAGTGAATCACTTCTTTCAGATTATATCATATGAAAGTGCAAAATTTTCACTTTTAAGAACTTAAACTTTTATAAACGTTCTTAGTGCTAGTGAAGTCCAATTTCAGTTTTCTATATCTCGCCCTTTTCTTTTAATTTTCAAAAGGAAAATGTACTATATATCTGTAGGATAGAAGCAAGTGTTACAGCATTGCAAAACCGGCAGTTCCAACATAGGACAGACCGAAAGTCTTCGCAAGGTCAAATGCAATGTTCAAAGAAACCCCCAAAAAGTTCGTGTACGTTATTTACTATCGCTTTTGAAAATTATATTTTCACAATAGAACATGTAATTAAAATCCTTGAGATAATGTGTCTTATGGAAGAAGTAGCGGGAAGAAGTTTGTGATTCAAAAGATCGTTTTATAGAAATTACACTGCTTGGACAATATTTATATCTCCCTGTTTGGTCATAGCTAAACCATTCATCCTATGGATAATACGCAACAATTAAACTGCAAGTAACGTATAAGTGGGAAGCTTGTCTACCAAAAGAATCAACAAACTACTATAAATGGGTCAAAAGTGAGAGTATGAAGGACTGGGCATAATAATGTTAAGAGATGTTCTCCTTAAGTCTACACTTAGAATCACAGAAGATATATATATATATATATCCCCCTGTTTGGTCATAGCTAAACCTTTCATCCTATGGATAATACTAAAGAATTAAACTGCAAATGACAATGAAAGTGGTATCAAAAGAATCAACAAACTACCATAAATGGGTCAAAAGTGGGAGGATGTCGGATTTAGTTTTTCTCGCTAGCTTATATCTTCTGTGATTCCAAGTGTAGACTAAAGAACATCTCTAACATTATTAAGACCGGTACTTATATACATGTATCTTTCAAACAATTCTTGATTATCCACCAAACAATGCAAGCATATGTAATATTGATCCACGAAAGAAGTTTAGTAGGAAACCTGGAAAATATGGTTCCGCAGTCACACTTGTATTCCCGAGTCCCGCAAGTCTTCTGGTGTGCCTTCCAGTCAGACTGCACTGCGTACTTCTTTGAGCACTTGTCACACTTCCACTTCTTCTCACCGTGCTTGCGGCTGTAGTGCTTCTTGATTCCTGTGAGGTCTCCGAGAGCACGAGCTGGGTTGTGGTGCACACACGTTGGCTCTGGGCAAATGTAGACCCTCTTCTTGGCCTCGTTAGGCTGCCTTTGCCTGAGCTTCCATGGGAGGTTGTGTCCTCTTCTGTGCAGCTGAAGGTTCTGGTCTCTTTGGAAGCCCTTGTTGCAGATCTCACATACAAAACGATTCCTCGCCATCAGCGTCGTCGGTGATAGAGCAACAACTTCAGCATTTGGGTCTATAAATCACAAAAGAACAAGAGGACATTTTATAAATAGGAAAGAAAATTGAGTCAACAGAAAATTTCTTTCACAAAGGCAGCAATAGTACTATTAGCAGGCATGTGTGGTTAGAGGAATGGGATAAAGATAGATTAAAGCAGGAAGAGTACTGAAATAATTGTTTGTTTTATTTTGGAATCTTTAAAAGAAAATACAGAAGTGCTCAGATATATTACATGATCTTCTGCTGTATAATACTACTAAAAATTGATCAAATTGGTTAGAAATAAAAAAGTAAGACCTACGAAACATTATCGAGTCAATAGTTCTCATTTCTAACAACATTCTTGATCGGTCTTTCCCTTGTGCTAAATCAGTCCTTCATTGAACCGCTTGCTGTGCAAATTGTTTTTGGTACCTTTCATGCTTATAAGTACCTTTAGTTAGGAGTATATTTTGACATTCACTCATGAATCACAACATAACTTTCCCGTGTTTGAGAAAGCATACAACTAATTCAGAATCAGCAACATATGCAACCAGTTTCCAAGGGTGTGGATGAGTTTATTGCCTGGTGTCCCCGGCAGATTCCTCTTCTTCTTGACCGGCTGTTGCTGCGAGGTGGAGCTGCTATCGTTGATCGTGCTGGAAGGTTGCGAGTTTGACCCATGAAGGTGGCCTTGCAACTGTTGTTTCTCATGTTGGTGGACTTCCTCCCCAGTGTTTCCTGAAGAGAAACTCCCTTCTTCACCTGTGAAATTTGACATTTTTGGAAGAAGTGCGTGGGGTTTGATCACGAGGCAATTACTCTAGGGCTTTTTGTCTCCGTCTCTTCAGAAAATCTGTTCGCTTTCTTCCTAATTTGTTGTTGTTGGTGCTTGCTAAAAGGAGGGTTTGCTTTGTGATGAAACCAAGACAGGGAGTTTGATCATGCTAGTGGGCGACAAAGTTGAGAGAGTTTCTCCATTTCTGGATGAGAAAGAAAAAAGGATTTTTTGCATAGAATTATTTGGTATCGTGTGGGAACCCTGTTCTTCTTTGGCTTTATGTAAGTCTATATGTAGAAGTTGGAAGAGACAAACAGTTGCCCTAAAAAATATTTCATATGAAATTAGGTGTTCTCACCGCTAATTTATATAAAAGTCTCTCGATAGGTGGTGGTATGTTAGTGGTTTAAAGATGAACACTTGAGCGCCCCTTCTCGCATGTAAGTTCAATGAAATACTTTCTATTTCTTTACTATATGAAATTTTTAGCACTATTTTTTCACTGTTTGAAAGCTTAAATTGACGGATGAAAATATATGTTCAACTGTTTTTTTTTTTTTGGTAAAAGGTAAGTAATATAGATATACTTGTAAACTAGGAAGCTATACATAGTACAACAGAAAAAAAGGCCGGCACCAAAAATTTTACACTTAGAGGGTCAGAAAAATACTAAACGAGTGGATAACACCCTTTTTTTTTTTTTTTTTTTGGTCTTTTGCTCTCTCTAAAGAGTTAATAATTATTACTTGGGACCCTGCCCATCTGGATTATAAGTATATTACAGATGTTGGATTATTACAAAGCAGACAACCATCCATTATTTTTCTCTTTTTTTTTTTTTTTGGGATATATATAGAAGCCTTGGGAGGTGAATTGAAAGTGAATGCACTCGCACTCACACCTTTATTGTTCAATGTTGATAAAGCTTTATTGCTCAATGTTCATAAGTTGTTCGCAAGTTTCAAATTGCTTCTTTGAAATGTAACGTACCTTGTTCTGATCTTAACTCATGTTGAAGTAATAATTTTTTCGGGCCATTCACTAGTTTATTAGTAGTTTTTGGACTTTGCCTATATTTATATATGTATTTATATATAAAACTATTGTTATGTATGTGTTTAAAGATTATCTCATATCATTCAAGTCCATGTTGCAAATAGTTTTATTTATTTGTGGAACATTCATCCACCTACGGCAAATTATTTGGTTGAAATTTAGCTAGCTCTTTATTGCTTGTGAGCGATTCACATATATCTTTCGTGTTTTAGTATAAACACATATAACACTAAAGATAGGAGAATATGGTTCTTTATCTCATAATTAATAGTTAAAAATTCACGTGGGGATTTTTTCTAGGTAAGTCGTGATTTTATTAACTTACGTATCTAAAAATGAATAAAAAGAAATTAATCACGGGATACTCATGTTCTTAGTTCTATTGGTTTTGCCTTTTTTTGAAAGGAAGCAACCTTCTACAATGACAAAGCAAAAATTAATCATGGACTTTCACGTTCCACTTTATGATTTTTTTTTTTACCAAATTGTCTTACTTTAATTTAATTTTTGCAATTTTAAAGGACGCAAGTTATACAAAAAATGAAATGGTCTAAGAATAAAAAGAAAAAGGAAAAAGTAAATTTGGTTAGGTGTCAACTAAGGGAGGGGCCACGTGTCAACACTTTAGAGGCTTTCTCAATGCACCAAAAATTACTTCCTAATATTTCAGATTTCCCGAAGCAAACCTTGTCAAATTGATAATCGAAGGTCGAGTATCTTCTTCCATGATTACTATCGTGTTAAATATATAAGAAATTCAATTAATTTAATGTAATAATTGAAGCTTATTTTGTCACTACTTACTAGATAGGCATGTAATTAGAGGGACACACGGTGCGGCGTTCTGCTTGTCTTGATGGTTTCAAACGGCCACAAGTAGCCAAACAAGTGAATGTCATTTTAGTAGCTTTGTAATCGATTAAAAACTCCAAATTATATTGATTGATTAAGGAGTCACATCATCATGAAAGCGCTTCGCAATGATCACTGGGGCATTACCTCATGCAATACAAACATCAAGTCTATTGTATTTTACTTTTCACCGAAGAAGTTCTTTTGAAATTCAGGAGAAAATCAAGTGTAGTTGATCTTTGTTTGTACGCGGGCAATTAAGGGCGCGTTTGGTTGTGTTTTTTAAAAATTATTCCGAATGTAAATAAAAAAAAGTGTTTCTGTTCATGGGAACAATTTCGAACAAAAGACGCGTTTGAAACTTGTTCGAGAACAAAAATAAATAGAAACATGTTTGGTAAATTTGGATAATTTTTTTATTTCTTTTATTTTTTTTCTATTTTTTTCTTATTTTTCCTTTTTTTTTTTTTTCTTTTTCATTTTTTTTTTTTCTTCTTTTGGCTCTGGCCGCCGCCAAGGCCTTGGCCGGCGACCAAAGCCGGTGAGGGTCGGCCTCGCCTTGATCCGGCGAGGCCGAGCTCGCCCGGCCGGGCGGGCGAGGCGCGGCCTCGCCGGCCACCGCCAGCGACGCCGACTTGCCCGATCCGGCGAGGCCGAGGCTCGCCGCCGCCGGGCGAGCTTGGCCTCGCCGGATCTGGCGAGATCGAGCTCGCCTAGGCCGGCGCGAGGTCGGCCTCGCCGGATCAAGGCGAGGCCGAGCTCGCCTTGATCCGGTGAGGCCGAGCTCGCCTGGCCGGGTGGGCGGGCGCGGCCTCGTCGGGCCACCGCTTGGCGAGGCCGAGGCTCGCCGCCACTGGCGAGCTCGGCCTCGCCCGATCCGGGCGAGATCGAGCCTGTCGCCTCTGGCCGCGCGAGGTCGGCTCGCCATGGTCGGGCGAGCTCGAGCTCGCCAGATCCGGCGAGGCCGACCTCGCCCAGCCGGGCCGGCGAGCCTCGGCCTCGCCGAGCCACCGCCGGCGACGCCGACTGGCGGTGGCTCGCGAGGCCGAGGCTCGCCCGCCGGGCGAGGTCGGCCTCGCCGGAGGATCTCGGGCGAGCTCGAGCTCGCCCCAGCCATGGCGAGGCGACCCTCGCCCCGGGCTACGGCGAGCCTCGGCCTCGCCGTGGGCCGGGCAAGGCCGCCCTCGTCGCCGGTCGCCGCCGGCCATGGCCGAGGCCGGCGACCGGCCAAAAGAAAAAGAACAAGAAAATAAGAGAAAAAGAAAAGAAAAAAGTATTTCTCATTTGTGTTTTAAACAAGAAACACAAAATTTGTGTTTTTGTTTTTCTTTTTTTTGTTCTGCAGGAACAAAAGAACAAAAAGGAACAAACGCACACAAACGCGTTTGTTCCTTTTTGTTCCCGGAACAAAAAACAAAATTTCTGTTCCGAACAGAAATAGGGTGCAACCATGCAGGCCCTAACTTAATGATTAGTTCTACATTCTTGACGTGGCCACAGGATCACATCCCATAAATTCATGTTGGTTTATATCCTGTCCAAGGTCAGATGATTTGTATTTATGCAGTCCATATGCTGGAAAATTATATATAAAAAAAAAAGAAGAAAAAACCATCGTTTCGTCAATAATGTTCCACCACAAAGTTAATTAGCTTATATTTCGCATCCTTCATATGACTCGAATGCAACATGAGCTGCTTACAATTTTGTCCCAAACCACTTAAACCCCACGATGTCTGGTCTCTGTCTACTAATTAAGTCCTGTAAAGCCAGCTTCACGCTCGTCTCAACTCAAAAGAAGATGTCAGTTCAGATGCATGTCGCATGCATGTGGAATTCGATGTTGCAGAAAGTCCTGACTCCAAACTCGGACAGAGAGTCAATCGGAGATTTGATATGAAATACTAATACTACGACACAAGATGGTTTGAACCCATTTGTCTGAGGTACAGAGTTCAAATGAGTTTACGCCAGAAAAATTAAAAAAATTCAAGAACGCAACTAATGTGCCGACAGGCTTGTTCTAGAGTTTTCATCTGAAAGTTGCGGTTCAAGGAATATGAATATACATTATAATTGCGTGTTCAATTCAACCACAAGCACCGGAAACGACAAGACACTCGGCAATAAAAAGAGGGACAACAAGGAGACATCGATCCCTATACCAGACAACCAACAAAATCCTCATACTCCGGTCAAGAATATGTGCTTTGAAGACGGTTGAATCGTAGATTGTTTCCTCTTATTTGATAATATTGAGATGCAACAAGAAAATCGCCATGTTATCATCGACGAACGTCGATATTTTTGATGATCTGAGCACCCGTACAACAGCTTGATGACAACATATCTCCAATATTCATACACTTCCAATGAGTTTTAGCTTTCATCTGAACGTTTATTTAAACTAGGGTTTTGTTTTTTTATTTATTTAATGGTTTCTATGAGGACGAAGCAGCATTTGGATGATGACAAGATTACGGTTGCATGGGGGAATTCATAGTGCTAGGTTGACATAGACAAACTATCATCTTAGATGATACCAACACAAAAGACAGATCATGGCAACTTTTTTGAGCTGATGACGATGACCTAAATCTAAAGAAATAGTAAACGATGGGTATATAGTCCAATTATCAATGATGAGACCTTTTCTACTATTTTAATTATTGAATGTCGAATCAAAAGAAGATACTTTAGGACATAATCGTCATGTGTAATGCACGGATCAACTTATTCCTTAATTACCTCATTAACATAGAATAAACCGTTTATCAAATTGGACCTGAAACGGTCGGTTTAATTGGTTCAATCAAGAACCGGTGACCTTTCCAGTTTGGTTCAATTCCCTACCCTTGAACCTAGTTGAAAGTCCAGAAATCAATTGAATCGGGTCTAAGGGATTTTATTTTGGTTTGGTTAATTCCCAAAGATGCATGCTGATTGTCCTGTCCATGTATATTGAATAAGGCCTTACCCATAAAGTGGCGGGCATGACTTTCAAGGTTGATAAGATTAAGTTTCATTGATCACACAACTTTTTTTTTTAATAATCTAAATCAAGTGCTTAACTAGTTAACCGACCCCTTCAATAAGAGTGAAGTGAAATTGGAAATCCGAAAGCCCAAAAGGCCGGCCCGGAAGTCTTTAGCACAAATAGTTTTGGGCCCATTCCGTTTTCACATTTCGTGCTGGGCTAGATAGTTGAGCTTCATTGTGTGCAACCTGAAACGGGCCACTGATCCGAATTTCTTCATATAATTTCTTATATTTCGAACAACTTTTGATTGATGGTTTTTCAAGAAATGCAAAAATGAAATTTTACAACTGAATTAATTATATTTTTATACTATTGAATTAATTATTTAAATATGGTATTGAATCAATGAAATTTTTTATTTAATATAATATATTGCAAAAAAATTTCGGGCCTAGCCCAAGCTGAACAAGCCCGAAATTTTCAGGTCGGTCATTTTCAGGTTCGGGCTTGATTTGGGCTGGGGTGTCCAAGCATAAAAATTTGGGCCATGCTTCTGAGTAAGCCTGGCCGTTTAACCCATACCATTAAATGTTGATGACTTGTAATAGGATTATGTTATTACTTAAGGTTGTCTAACGAGAAATCGAGACAATAGCACACACTAATGTGTATCATCAACTAATCGATGTGCGAGTGATGATTGATATGCGACGGAAGAATAAACATAAAATGAGTTATTAACGAAAATACTTCAGCTAAAGTGTAAAACCATAAATATTCTAAAATGTGCGTAATTTGTTCTACTGAAAAAAAAAAGAAAAAAAAATATTTTTATTATTTTAAAAGAGATTATGGGCCTCGTGATAAATTTGGGCTTGATCCAGCATAAAACTATCAGCAAGGTTGGTTAAGTGAGGGCCTTGTTTAGGGCCCGAAAATTAGGATTATTGAGGGTAATCACAGGGCTTAATTCGGACAAGGCAGAGGTTTTATTAACTGTAATAAATTAATTTTGATTGATTTTAAGCTTGACAAAACATTTAGGGCATTGCATACCGAGTATTGACTATTCAAAAGAACAACAAATACTTTTAGGGTCCATCTATTTTGCAATATATTGTACTTTGTTAGAAAATAATTTTGAATTAAGTTATTGCTAGGAGTTAGATGTCACTTTAATCTTCTAAGTTTAGCTCTTTGTGAGATTCCATCCTTTGAATTCTTATTGCTCAATTTTGATAATCTATATTTTATCAATTTACATAATCAAGTGCTTTTGTTGTATGTTTTATTAGCATCGTTAAATTGCTGATGTGGCAATTCTAAAATGGGAAAAATTCCAACATGTGGCATTACTATGACGCCACATCAGTGAATCGAGAGAAAGAGAGAGTGAGAGATTATGCCACGCTTTTGTTTATTTTCTCATATTCATTTCCTTAGTTCCTATCT
Organism: Eucalyptus globulus; assembly: GCA_014182545.1. NCBI lineage: Eukaryota > Viridiplantae > Streptophyta > Magnoliopsida > Myrtales > Myrtaceae > Eucalyptus > Eucalyptus globulus. Next base: position 12,734,741 of record CM024724.1, on the reverse strand, counting down.
AACCACTTAAAATTTTTTAGTAGGAATTTTTAATAGTTAGTAGCATTGACGATTAAGATGGATAATAAACAAAATTCTGGTGCAAAAGAAAATAATCTGTTTTGAGCGTTGTTGTTATCGATTATGCCAAAGACTCAAATCGAAGTAAATTAAGATTCATTGAATGTCATTTGTAGAGGGGCATCGTCCATAGGATCACTCTAATAAGTAATGGTTATAGATTAAAATGAACATTCTATAGTAGGTGTGCTAATTTTCTATGATCACATTTAGAGGTTCAATGATGTGATCCATCTTTTCCCACCATCTTGCCGATCCAAAAGAAAATAGTAAATTTGTGTTTAGCCTAACCCAACTGATTCTCTCACAGTTGAAATGATTGTGGACTTCTGAAAAGATTGATAGTACGAGATTGGACTCTTCCTCAAAGTTTGATACATGTCGAACTAGCCATCCTGCCACCAGAAAATCTCGAAGACATGTCGAACTCTCCATCTGTTTTAAGGATTTTGTCTATCTTGGGAATGGATAAGCTTTTGGCCCCCAGCTAACATCATACAACACCTTATATCAACTCAGATACCATCATACCCACTTATGATACCAATCAATAATGTAAATAATAAAACATGATTTTAAAGGTAAATGATATTTTTAATTTGGAAAATTATCCAATAATCTTAAAACTATCGTTCAGTGACTAATTCAATATTAAAATTTTCAATTTAATTAATTTAATCATAATTTTTATTATTATTTGTCAATATGGTCTTTTTGGCTATTTTTTAAAGGAAATTGTTGACGTAGACACTAGTGGTCCTATGTAGCATAGTTGATACTGACATTAAATTTTTTAGAATATTTTTCTTAAAATATATATATTTTTAATATGTTTCCTATGTTTCCTATTTCCCTCTACCGTTTTGGGGCCTTGGTGATGGTTGGTGGGAGTCACCGGCCACAAGTGAGGGTAGTGACACCCTCGCCTCACCTAAATTTCGTGAATGCCGCTTCGGTTCTACTTATTGAGAATTTATTTACTGAGAGCAATACTTTCACTTAATAAAATAAGCCATAGATAGAATTGGATATGTTGTTCTGGTAACAAAGAGCTAGTTTGTTTGATTTTATATTTTATTCCACTAAAAAAACCTATATTTTAATTTTCGTAACAATTAAATCTTATTGAAACAAAAATATTATTTGCTTTAGTCACTTTCATGCTTGCCCCACCACTGTCACTGTCAGATGATTGAGTGCGGAATGGTACAAGAACTCAGTAAAGGAAGACAAGATTTTGTTGAGAGAAAAAAACCACATAGAATGGAAAGAAAAGTGGCTGGATTTTCTTATTAAGTAAGAGTAAAAAAAAGTTAGTTTATCCTCCTTCAACAACTTACCCAATTTAGTAGAGGATTTTTTTTTTATTACAATTTTCAAGAGTTCATGGAAATTGTGAGTCAACTCTAAGTGCAAATTAATCTAATCGAAACACAATTAAAAAAAGAAAGAAGAAAGGAAGGTTGTGGTAGAATACTATTTGATTGAGAAATCATTTTTGAAATTTAAATTGTTAGCTTGTTTAGGTAACCTATAATTATCAATGTTTTGCTAATTTAAAGGGGATCCATCTTTCAGATTGCCTTCTTTAATTAACTTTAGTTATCTAATTGACAATATTGCTAATTAAGGGCGTGTTTGTTTGTTAAAACTTAACAAAGGAAAATGTTTTCCGTAAAAAGTATTTTTAAAGAACATGGCTGGTTTTCAGTTGTTTGGTAGTGTATTCAAAGTGAGATGATTTTTTTTTTTTTTGGATATTTAGATCTTACTTTCAAATAATCATTCTCTCTATTATACTTATAAGTTTTAATAAAAATACTAAGATGATATCAGAATCTTTATCTAAAATATTATTAACATATTAAGTTTATAATAATTCTTTTTATTAAAATAAATCAACCTAAAAAGGAATGCCGAAAAGGTAGAAGATGCAACTACTAGGTGTTACCCTAGTGTCCACCCTTCCCACTTGGGAAGGTGGGGAGTTTGATTCCCTATCTTTTCGAGGGTTGGGGTGGGGATGTGTGAGCAACAGAGTAGGGTTTCTCGTAACCCACGTACATCACATAATACACACGGTAGTTTGTAAAATAGATATAAGATAGGACCATGTAGAAAATGCAAATAATTAACAAACCAAATCTCTCAATAGTCACAAAACTTCACACGTGAATGGTTCTCCATTATGTGTGAGCATGCATTGGAAAAAGAACTTTAGAAAGCGATTTCTTTGTTCTGTGATGGAGAAATTATATTCCTCAAAACGGTTGTTTACCTTGACTATAATATCATTTTAGGTGATTATCGTATTGCAGTGAATAAAACACATGGAAGTTTGGAAAACTGTTTTATGGAAATCATGTTCGTAAAAATAAACACACCCCGAGATACTTCATTTTCGGGTTAATAACCGGGTGGTTTGACTATGAAAGCTTTGATTGGCCAAGGAAAAGAGCACCATGAGAGCTTTAAGCTCCTCCACTATTGAAAAGCAAACTTCATCGGATCATATTTTGGGCAACGATTCTCATAACTTAATCAATTCCATTTGTCATTGACTTTATAATCGCGTAACGGCCACTTTTTTTCATCAAGAAGTTATGTAAGGGCATTGAAAGATAGAATTTTGAGCACTTTTCTATTTTTTTGCACCAAGTGTAAGTTGAAAGCATGATTAAATATGGGAAAACAGAAGGAAAATAGTAAAATAAAACGAAGGCATCCGGTAGGGGTTGGTCCAAGTGGAAGTTTGAGGAAGAATAAAGAAAGAGTATCAAGAAAGGACACTAAAAAGTTGTATTCCAAAGCAGGCAATTAAAATTGCAAAGGCATATGCTAAATTAAGGTAAGGATGACCCTAAACAAAGTGGAATGGGAGAGCAAAAGAGGAGGTATTAAATTCCTTAATCCTCAGATTAAGACTTTAACACAATTGGAACAGAACCCTACTTTTTAGCCAGAGGTCACTAAATTCAATCTTGGATCAGATCATGTCGGATGCCCACTATGGAGGAGAGTAAAATGGAAAGGGAGAATCCTAACAAAAGCAGGTTGGTGGTGGCCTCCACAAAAGAAGAAGAGAACAAGCTTATGCATATAAGATTTTCTTAGGGTCCTCTCTCTTGATGGAATTATATTGTATGCAAAGTGCATGCGCAATCCCAATGGCGAGTGAGATCATCCGTCCTCTAAGTGGACGCCGATTTATATTACCAGAATAAAATGACTACGTGCATTTCCAAAGGTCGACGAAGTGTGTTAAAAAACATATTACTAATTATGGAAACCTCTTGTGATATCTTGAAGTGGACAATATCATTTGGTTATATCAACTAGGAGACAAATGTGGATGTGTCATATCTCAGGATTGAACAAATGCAAGGATAACATTATCAGCACCAGTAGAACCTGAAGTGTGAAGTGGACTGAAGATGACTTGAAGGACCTAGAGGTGGACAAGTCAAAGAACAAGAAGTTCGTGAGGACTTGGAAGTGTCGTGACAAGGTGAACAATTCATGTGGCCGTATTCATACACAGGAAGATAAAGTAAAAGGCAGCATGCATCCCACTAATGGCGGGAAGCCTTGATGGACTCATTGTTCATAGAAGCAGTTTCCTATATCACTTGAAAAGAACATGAATTTTGTATAATCATGCATCATTTCCCGAAGACCCAGATATTCCTTTTGAGAAAAATCTAAATCTTTAGGTATGCCTCAGGCTTGTTATTTCGGAGACAAACGTATGAGAGAAATCTGATTCATTGTCAATCAAATTGCTAAGCGGATTATTTCCTAATTCAAGCAATTATATTTGTGGAAACCATATTGTCACTAGGAAGATTTGATTGTATGGACAACTAGATCTATCGATAATTATAGAGATTATCTTAAATAGCTAAATTGATCATCTTGATAATTTCTCAAATTCTCGGTATAGATCTTGAAGACTCCATATGATAATCAACACACGCTAGAGATGACATGAGTTGTGAGACCATCTTCAGATTGAAAAAGCTTTATCCTCTGAGATTCATATACTCGTGTTATTGAGCGAGCAATTCATTATTACTTAGAGTGATTCACTAATTCTAATCTCTGTTAAGAAGTATGAGTGCTTGCACATCAGTAGTATGATCTACTAGCTTTGGGTTGAAGCAACATGAGCTACATTTTAAACCTCTTAAAGGATTATTGGTGGAATCCAGCCTATTGGAAGGCTTGATCTAAGCCGAATCCTTAATATCTCTCTTTATATATTTTCATATTGGTTCGATAGAAGTATACTGGATTTGATATCATCAGCTTACTCTAACATATATTAAATTGTTCTTACATAACCAAACATGTTTTTAATGGGTCAGGATATCTCCCCCCCCCTTTTTTCCTTTTTAGGTTATATCTCTAGGAATAACATTACTAACCATCTGAGAACAGGTCACAAGAAAGTAATATCTTCCAACTTCTCTATTTCAACATGAATGACTTCTCTTGACCAAAACAAGGAAATGGACTTAGGGTACATTTGGGAGAGCGCTTGCCGAAAGTATTGCATAAATGAAAGGACTTTAGGTTTAAAAAGAAAAAAGAAGAAGAAAAAAACAAAAATTGCAACACCTTGTTAACTCAAGCAAAGCTGGAAGTTCTAGCGACGGGCTTTGCAGAGGTCCCGCAATCCCAGGTGAACCTACGCCAGAGTCGAGGGACCTCAAGCAACCCATGTTGGTGTCCCAAATCTGCAAAATCCTAGACACTAATGTTGTGCAAATTCCAAGCACTTCCTCCGCGATCTCAGCGAGCCAGATTTGGACCAGAATTGAGCATCATGCATAAGCCACCGACATTGCACTGCCAAGGTCGTGTGACCCAAGGTGAGGCAATATTGGTGTTGCGAGACCCCAGGGATCCCCGCCAACGTCCCAAATCTGTAAAATCCCAGACACTGGTGTCATGCGAAGGCCATTGGGGTCGTGCAACCTCAAGTGAGGCAATGTTGAGCGTCGTGCATTCACACAGAACCAGATTTCGTGTGACCTCAGGAGGCCTAGGTGAGGCGAGGCCAAGGGTCACACAACCTTGATAATTGTTGGAAACCATTGGCGAATATGGATCGAGGGGACAAAGAATGAAGAACAATACAAAATTTAGGGGTAAAAGAGACATATGAAAAAATAGTAAGGGCAGAATTGGGATAGAAAAGCTCATTAATTTTGACCTCTAACATTCCGAAAATATTGAAATGCCAAAGTTGGTATAAACTTGTCTTTGAGAGAAAGACCTTTGAAAATGTATCACATTTGGCAAATGAGTTTCCAAATTGCTCTACCAAAAATAATTGCATTTTCTCAAATGCCTTTCTGGAGTCAAAGTCCTTTGATGAAGTGTTGCCAAACCATCCTTATTCTGCTGTATGGAAGTTGTTTTCGGATACATCTTGACCACAACATGAAGAAAAGTGTCAGGTCCTTATGTCACTAACGTTTAATTTTTTTTTCTAGTTAAAATTTAAATCTCACATAAATGTAAAAAAATTAAGAAAAATCATGTATTTGTATATTGTGAAAGTTTAGAGCTAAAAAGGTAAAACATGATAGTTGAAAGTTTTTATTTTATATAAAAAGGAAAAGTCATTCAAGAGCCTTGCGGCAAGGTCCTACTCCTACATTACACTGAAGCAACTACAGTTTTCAGTCGGGAAAAGTGCCAAAAGTCCTAAACCTTTTTGTCATTGTGCCGATTTAGTCCTAAACCTTTTTAAATTGTGCCAATTCAGTCATTTCCGGCCAATTTGGCCGGATTTTGCTGACTGGACGCCGGCCGGCTGACGTGGATAACTTTTTACTAATATTTTAATATTTTTGATTTTTTTTTTTTTTTTTTTTTTTTTTTTTATTCTGCTCTTCTTCCTCCAGCCGCCGCCGGACCTCGGCGACCGCCGCGGCGACGGCCGGCGCGGTCGAGGTCGAGGTCTCGCCGGGCACTCCGCTAGTGGCCGCGGGGGCGGCCTCGCCCGCCCCGCGCGAGGCCGCCCTCGAGGCCCGGTGGCGAGGCTCGCCCTCGTCGGATTTGGCGAGGGTCGAGCCTCGCCCATGGCCGGCGAGGGCGAGCCCCGCCAGCTTGCCGATTTGGCGAGTGAGGGGTTCGAGCAGGGGAGAGAGTCGGAGGGTAGACCGCCGGCCACCGCACTCGAGCCGCGGCCGTCGGCCTACGGCCGCGCCCTCGGTTTCAAGCGCCGAAGCTCCGGTAGGCCTCGGTCCTTTTTTGTGCCTTGCGGTGGTCGGACTAGGCCGGAGCTCGCGGTCTTCAACGATTCGGTTCGAGATCCGAGGCGTTCGATGATCCGGGTGGGACCTAAGAGAGAGAGAGAGAGAGTCCTCTCGGGCCAAGCCGAGGAAACCCCGGCCACGTGAGACCACCGCCGCCCGATGCCGGGTCCACCGCCGCTCGCCGACCCGCCGCCATATCCGGCGAGCGGCGCGCGGCTCGCCCTCGCCACCGGGCCTCGAGGGTGGCCTCGCGCGGGCGGGCGAGCCTCGCCCTGATCCGGCGAGGGTCGAGCCTCGCCCATGGCCGGCGAGGCCGCCCCCGCGGCCATCGGCGAGGTGCCGGCGAGGTCGACCTCGACCTCGCCGGCCGCCTTCTGCCGGCCGGTCGCCGAGGTCCGGCGACCGGCCGGAGGAAGAAGAGCAGAATAAAAAAAAAAAAATTCAAAAAAATTCAAAAAAATTAAAATATTAGTAAAAAGTTGTCCACGTCAGCCGGCCGGCGTCTAGTTAGCAAAATCCGGCCAAATTAGCCGGAAATGACTGAATTGGCACAACTTAAAAAGGTTTAGGACTGAATCGGCACCAAAAAAAGGTTTAGGACTAAATCGGCACAATGACAAAAGGTTTATGACTTTTTTGGCACTTTTCCGTTTTCAGTCCTAACCTGTCTTAAACACCATTATATTGCATCTATCCGCTATCATTCTTTTGTCAAGTAATGTTACATCTGCTAAGAGATCCTTCTCAAATTTTTTTTTTTTTTTTTTGGGAGATATTATAGGTGATGTGGCAACTTTCTGTTGGGTATTTGATAAGCCAATCATTCAATTCGCTACGGCCAATGGGGCTACGTCGACACAGGCACAGCATGACTCGAGCAAGTTAGGCCCTTGCTCCCACGATCCTTCGCTTCTGGGCCACGCCTAATATTTTTTAATGAACTCATTAGGAGATGCATCAACCAATGGACATACTTCTTTTAGACATAAATTAGTGAAACAACTTACCTCTTTTGACGAATTAATGAAAAATCGAGATTTTATCTTGGTCGTGCTTCGTGTTTGTATGTGCGTGTGCCTGTTGCGATTCAAGTGTTCACTTGTTTGTATAGATTGGATTATATACATCCTTATCGTTTCTATTGCACCAATTTGGTGTCAGAACGGGCAAAAATGCCGGAGAGCTGAGCCAATATCCTTAGTGATGGCAATAGAAACAATCGTCTCGCTGACGTAGATTAGGGATGCAGGCCTTGTCTTTAGGGCATATCTCAACGAACGAATGCAACAGGCTTGAGGTATGCTTGCAAGGTGGCTCAGTCTGAGGCGGAATAGTGCTTGCAGCCAACGGTTCGAAGAACCCATTCCGGTGATTCGAAGTCATTGTCGAGCGACTGGCTCAGAAGAGGGATCGAGTTTTTTTCAAGACTTGAAACCTGGCCGGTCAGAGATGAGGACCGTGACGAAAAAGCCTAGTACCGAATCCCTACTGGGCGGGGTCGAAACTAGAAGTTGCCGAACAATAAATCTGAATTAACTTTAGCTTTCTTGGTGGTTTCGAAGTCCAAAGAAAAATTGCACGAAACCTTAGAAACCGTACGAGATTTGGAGCAAAATTTCAGGTAGTGGACACAATCACAAAACGCAATCTGAATTCTTATGGATCAGGATCAAGGATGCTATGTCAGCCGACGTGGGGAGAGGTTATCGTGGTGGCATTTCGTGCAATCCTGGAGGTGGTTAGTGGGATCGTGGTACCACTACGCTGATCATCGATGTGATTGTGGCTATGATTAGGATGTTGATCGGTGGGGATCAAATGCAGGAGGAGTAAGGAAGAGAAGAAAAAGCACCAGTTGTGACGTGGAGGTAAAGAAGAGTTCTTGCATAACCCATACATACCCTGAAAATCCTTTTGAAACAGCCTGAATCCCTCTTACAGATCGCATTGTGTTCAGGTGACTTTTCACGCACTGCAACTAGTCCTCCTTCCCGAGCAATCTTAAAGGCATGAATCATCACATCGGCTTGATGCATTTGGAATTTTATTTATGCGGTCCTCTCGACAAAACTTAAATCCAAGATCACAATTAGACAAGAAAATTCCCTTGCGATCTAAGACGACACCTTATTGGTGTATTCAGAATACATTATTAAGTAAAGATATCAATAAAAGTGGAGTTATAATATTGCTATAATTCCATCTCTTATTGATTTTTTTCTTATTGAAACGATAACTGAAGCATATCGAAATAAGTTGAAGCACCATTGAAGATAGTGTCTGTACCACTTTAATAGGTTAGAATGTACTAGATGCAATGAAATTCAGCCAATAAAAGTAACGTCGGTATTATTCAAATATATCTCAAATTGGTGTTAGAACACAGAGGGTACGAAGTGTCTTCTTTTTCAGTTCAACTTTAGATCATATACTTTACTAAACATGGACCACTTGTAAATCACGTTATGACACAGTAACTCCACGCACATAAGTACGCCTGGATGGAGAAGATTGGATGATCTCGAGCAGCCTTGCGAAGGACCACCTACAAAACCTCGAAATATGGATCATAAACTTGTTTATGGAGCAAAATGGGGAAAAGATATGGTGGGGATGTTGTGAATTTATTATTCCTTTTATTTTAGCAAATTTGAATATAACAAGGACATATAATTAATTCGCGTAATCTACCTACCCCGATTAATTAGAATGCATGAAAAACGGATCATTGGAGGCTCTACGCTGGAGCGAGGACATAATTATTTGAAGGTGAGAAAGATGCCAAAATTAAAAGGGTTTAATTTATAGTATAATCCTTAAAAAGTAATATTAATTTCGTCCTTTAGCCCAGTAATTAATCATTGAAACTGGAGAGAAAAGAAGGGGGAGGGAGGCCATCGAAGTCAATTTTGTCGTTCTCAGCGGTTAGGCTTCCAGATTTAGCACGTAAAGTTTGGTTAACTCCTGAAAATCAGAAGACATTTTCCATTTAATTATAAGGTTTGTACTTCACCTCATGATTATAGTCAATCGACGCTATGAGTTATGAAAAGTGCTTCTAGTTTGCCAATTGTTAATTTGTTTTCTTCTCTTTCGAGCTTTCCAACGTTGTTAAACCCCTAGTAGTAACATTGCCAAAAAATATTGAATAAAACCCTAATACTAATATTCCGATACGAGAAGATGAGGTCGAATGATTCTCCAATAATTCTTTTCTTATATTATTTCCTGATTTCATCTCCTCGAGTGTTTAATTAGCTTGGATTTTCACCAAAGCATCTAGGGCAAACTTAGCTTGCATAAGCCGGAAAACATCCTGATTATAATAAGATCAAAATGGAAGTGTCATAGCTATACATGGAACGTGTCCTCCACATTGAACAGTGGATAGTCTACGAAGTGCACTGATCATGATCACGATCATGTACAACATAAGAGGTCATTAACCTAGTTGAGATTCTATAATTTGTGCTTCAATTGCAGCTTGCCATATGTCAATGAACTTTGCTAGCACAATAATTTTTGGATTACTATGAGAATAAAAGCTTATCGTGAGCAAAAAATTCTTAAAGGAATGGACCTCATAATAATTTATAATTATTTGTTATTTGATTTGTTATGATTCAGAACAGACCGTTATTTTTATAGTAAATTAAAGATTATCATATAATCATTTTTCTATGTCAATTCTAGATGAGCTAAAACCCTAGGTTGATTAATTCTTTTCTTTTGGGATGTAATATGTCAGTCCAAAGATTTGGGACCAACCATGGCCGTACAAATTCCGCCTGGGAAGTAAGAAAGAGAGCTTGTGGTTTTTCAGGCATTATACTATGTAAAAACCAAAGCAGTAGGTAATCCGTCACTGGGGTTTTCGTTTTTATTGGCCAATAATTTGTTTCTTTTTAGGTCTTGTTCGGTTGTGTTGGCATTTCAACATAACCCACGTGCATTTATGTGGTCCACAAGTTCAAATTTCTACCTTATTATATTCTTGTTAAGTTCAAACTTATTAAGAACATTGAAAGATAATGAAGGGGGGGACCACTGCCTTCATAATTGATGAGCTTGCTCCTTTTTTCTTGTACCTTTTAATTTTATATTGCTATTTCTGTACACTCTCTTCGTGGAAAAACTCGATCAGTTCATTGAAACTAACTAGTTCTTTTCGAGAAAGCAAGTATTGAGGAGATCCCACTTTGAATGCCTGAAATTTTGGGGGAACATATGGTCAATTATTTTCCTAGTACACAACAGTATGGGTTTTGAGGACTTGATGTCTCTTGTACACATGACACACTCTCCCTCTAACAATTGTTATCTAACCCTAAAGACTAGGGGTGATGAACTTTGACATGGGTATATCAATAGTTCTGGACAAAGTATGTCTTCCGGACGGAATAAATTTTGTTTTCGACTTCTTTTTTCCATAAAATAATTACGATTGACCAGAATCATGTTGCGTCACAGTGCGCCAGATCATAAAAGGGGTTTCACCACTCGCAGGAACCTTTACCATCCCTAGATCTATGGTGCAGAAGGCACCCAAAGAAAAAGAAAATTCTCCAATTCGCAACAGACATACACAGAGATGTGTTAATTCGCCTATATAGGAAGGGGAGGTCTTAAGCAATTTTAAGAGAGCAACGTGTCTTTGTTTGAGAGGGTCCTCAATTTCCTCTCTCAAATGGTGGACAAGTCGGGCTCAAACTCAGATAGAGAAGGCGACAACAAGTACAACTTCTCAGGAGGAGCAGCAACAAGTGCTTCAAATGAAGAAGCAAGCTCTTTAAGAGAGCAAGATCGTCTCCTCCCAATTGCCAATGTGGGGAGGATCATGAAGCAGATTCTCCCCCCGAACGCCAAGATCTCGAAGGAGGCGAAGGAGACGATGCAGGAGTGCGTTTCTGAGTTCATCAGCTTCGTCACCGGTGAGGCCTCGGACAAGTGCCACAAGGAGAAGCGCAAGACCGTGAACGGCGATGACATCGTCTGGGCACTTGGGTCCCTAGGGTTTGATGACTATGCCGAGCCGCTCAAGCGGTACTTAAATCGGTATCGGGAGGTCGAAGGGGAGAGGGCCAGCCAAAACAAGGTCACAGGCGGCGAATCAAGAAACGAGAAGAACTTGTACGGGGATGAGTCGCCGGAGAAGCAGCTGGGCGCTGCCTCTTCGTCGCCTCTGAAGTTCTTCGATGTGGCCGACAGGAGTACCAATGGCTCTTTCTCTAAGAGGTATTGAGAGGTACACCCATCTTGGAAATCAATCTAACTAAAACTACAGATTTTTAGTTTTGGTAGTAAATAGCATATATATAAGTGAAGCAATCAAAAATATATATGCTTGTGGTGGTGGTGTGTGTTGCTGGCAACTCATGGTTTGCATCTTAGAATTAGCATAGATTTCCTTTCACTGACTATTGGTAGATGCAGAATAATTATGTACAATTGATGTTGGTTGTTTGTTGGAACATTTGGATGCTTAATTTGCAGCTACTTTTATGCGAATGACACAAGTTTTGCAACTTTGGGTTTTGTAGTGGAGGTACTTTGTGTTGAATTGATCAAGAGTGAGGGTTTCCGTCTATACTAAACATGCTAATAATTTGGACATTTTCTTCATCTCAATTTGCCTAGCCTTTTTAAAGTTCAGTCTTGATAATCAGAATCTGCATTACTCATGGCACTTTTCCCTATTTTGAAGGATTAGTGGAAGCCTAAAAGCATAGGCAATCAGTATTTTGAAACAAGACCTAACTCATGCTTATGCTTGGTAACTTGGAATCTGTAAAATTTCCAGACATACGAAACTAGTTATGTCAATGTCCAAGGCTTCGTGTGTACACGGATCGAACATGGTCACAGAAAGGTTTATATTTCGATTGATTCGCTGAGCTTTGAGCTGTATGACGATAAACAGGTTTTGACCCATGAAATTACCAGTACACAAGTCAGACTGATAGGGTATGCATAGAACATGTAGTTACCCGAAGCCAAGCATCTAATTTCTTTTCTTTTCTTTTCATTTTTGGCCGAAGAAACAAGCTTCTAGTAAGAAATAACCTTTGCGGTTTTTTACTGCTACTATTTGCTTGAATTCTAATAAATTTGCTTCGCTCAAGAACTGGGGTTGATTATCTACAATTTACATATTGGAAGGAGCTATAACTTGCTAGATTCAGTTACGAGTCAAAGGAAATTTAGATATGCCACAAAAGACTAGTAGATATAACTTGCTTCTTCTTTTTCACTGGACCTAAAAAAAGAAAGATCAACTTCTTTCTTTGATTAATGGGCGGTTGATAGGTGAGACCATTGGACATCTTTAATATATTCCTCATTTCTCATATTAGTGAATTCCGTGTTTATGGAATTTAAATTTATATAAGACCGATTACAAGTATTGAGAGTATGTAATAATAAGTGAGTATCACTGACAAATGTATGATGAAAATATTAGATTATGTTATAAAGTTAAAATGAAATTTAGATCTACCACAAAAGACTAGCAGTTAATTGAATTTCTTTCTTTAATCAGTTGCCAGTTGATCGATGAGATCATTTGATATTCTTGATATATTCCTCATGTCTCATATTAGCGAATATTTGTGTACAACTTCAAAATTTATTTGAGAGCAATTACATATAGTTAGAGCTGGCAATAATTGAGTATCACTAACAGATGTATAATCTTTTCTCTCTCTCTCTCTACAATGATTAAGAGAGCCATTACTGACAGATGTAAAATCTTCTATATTGAGATTACGCATTAATTGTGTGCATACTCTTGACAGATGTATGGTCTTTTCTCACTCTCTTTATGCAATAATTAAGTGAGGATCACTAATAGATATATAACTCTTTCTCTCTCTCTTTCTCTTTCTCACCTTATTAGTATTGAGCCACTTGGAGGTGAGCAGGGGAGAAGCAGTAAATAAAATACCATGCCGTACCTTATTAACAGTAGTATGAAGTTAATCTGGCTATGACTCTCATAAAGGAACTTACTATGTACTTCTCTAGAAAGCATATCTACTATGGTCATTTATGGTCATTTGACAGTTGATTGTGTAATCTCCAGCAATTTGACAAGGGTTATAACCACTGACTTAAAATATCGATTCTTTAATAAAGTATCAAACTGCAATCCACCATTTAGTCAATATCATGGTATTATAATAATCATTTAGCGGTAATTTTAAATTTTTTTTCTGAGAAAATCATGAGGGAAAAGTCCTTCGTTGCAATATCCGAGGTTGACCCCAGGGGCGGCCACTTTTGTAGTCTTTCCATGGGCTTCACATCAACAAGACATATCGTGTCGCGCAAAAACCCATCAGGTCTCGATCAAGCTGACATTTCCTACAAACTGACGACGATGACATCTCCTTCCGACAGCTGAGGGTGCCCCGAACCTGCAGAGTCATTCGAGGGAAGCTTTTTCTCTTCAGTGGAATCTTTCTGCAGATGCTTACTAAGGAAGAGTGCGGAACGAGGGTTCAAAAAATCAAATTCTTCGAACCATTTGTTTAGGCGCTGCTGTCGTGTTTGATGCATCATGGCGTGAGGACAAACGGAGTAAGAGATCGAGAGAGGTAACACGAGTGAAACCCGAGTGAAACCCTAGATACCTACAGGCAACAAAAGTACAAAATAAAGTAAAAAAGAGGAAGGAAGAAAAAAGCGACTTTTCTTTTGAACGTGGAGCTGCGTGATGGGTTCCTTGGGAAACTTATTATAAACGTTTTTCCTATTTCTTCTTTTGATGAAGACCCCTGAAAAGAATCAACATGGTAAATAAGACTCGTGAGATAGAACTGCGACTGCATTAGCAATGGACTTTTTTTATTATTTTTTTTACCATTAATAAAATTTGAGGTTAAATTCCTCCCCAATGAGAATTGATTTGGAACATCATCATGCCTTGTAGCGTACTTTCTATAAGTGTTTTCTCAATTATCACATTACGATGAAAGGGATGAATGGATGTTACCATTATTTAGATCTGATCATGGATCTAGCTGTTCATGATCTTATCCAAGCATCCCATACCACAAGCTCAAAGATAAATTTGGGCAAGCCCGTATATGGACATCTAGTTATAGAAAAAGTTGAGCCAAGCTCATCTAGCCAATAAGTTAAGCTCAGCCTAATGGCCCCATCAGGCTTGGTTCCATCTCTAGTAAGGGCACATTCTATCATGTCAAGCATAGAGCAATATTTTGCTACCATGTGAAATAATAGGCCTTTAGAACTTCATAGTTTACCAAAATTGAAGACATTTAGGTTGTGTTTGTTTTACGAAAAAGACTTTCATGAAATATTTTTTCCAAGATTTTGTGTATTTGGTTTGCTGAAAATAGATAATCCTCGAAAAAAACTCTGCAGTTAAGAAAAACAAGCAGACTTAAAATAGAAGAAACAAGTTTTGTATCCTAAAAGAAGATATTGTTTTCCAACAACAATTCCATTTCCACACGCACGCCTACACAAAACTCTCTCTCTCTCTCTCTCTCTCTCTCTCTCTCTCTCTCTCTATTAATCTTCACTCCTCTTTTGGTACCTTCGTTTGGATGCTTGCTGTGGCATTACACTTTGATTACTTCTTTCTGATGGAGGACCAATGTCACCTCAAGTTTTATGGGCACCGAGAGATTAAGTCAGTTAATTATTTATTTTTCCTTTTTCTTTTTGACATTCTATTTTAGTTCACTTTATTTTTGATAATTAAATAACATAAAATTTATACTTCATTTTTAGTAATGTTTTAGACAAGCATTTCGATATTATCTTAGACTACGTTTGGTCGTTCGGATTTCTAATCGGGATAGGACTGGATATGATATGATATGGAATCCTTGGATAAATCGCAGTATTAAAGTCGGATATATTTACATCATATCATGTACATTTATTTATTTATTTATATAAACGGCATATCATTATAAATGAACCTAAATGTTCATAAACAGAGATGGTGAAAATCTCTCGTAACACTATTCCTTAATTTATTTTTATTTTTATTTTTATTTTTCCTCTTTTTTATATTATTTTATTTATTATTTCATTTTCCCCTTTCATCATTCTTTAATAAAATTTTATCAAGTAGTAAACTGTACTAACATACTTAAAATATAAAAATACCTAAAATATATAATAAATATAAATATTTAATTTATAGATTGAATTTTATTATAAGATATAATTAAAGTTGAATATATAAATTAAAATAGTATTAATCAAAAATAAAATTTATTTATTTTATTTTTAATTTCTTCAATTAGAATTCAAATATTATTTATATTGAAATATATTTTCAATTTTATTAATTTAATAAGTTTATTATTCGAGAAAAATAACTTCCCTATTATGGACATTAGAAGTCCTATCTACCTTCATCCCACCTCTCTCATGGGATAATTTTATCATGTTTATATCCTCTTATATCAGACTTTATCTTGTCTTGAGCGAGCACCAAACGTAGAATATGATAAATCATATCCTATCCCGAATTTTATCCCGACTACTAAACAACGCCTTAGTATCTTATATTAGGAAATACAAGTTATAACGTAGAAAGTACCTTTATTTTTATTTTTATATATCTATTGAAGATACCATTGCCGTGATTGATCTTAATAGATGCTAATTGGTTTATTTAGAGAAAACTAGAATATTGTATATTGGAAAAAGATATTTCCCTTCTTTTGTATATTTCTTTCTCTAATTAGTTAGGGCTTATGCATTATAAATAGGGCTGTGATTGTACAACCTTGACATGAGAAAGTAAATACATTTCCCAATTCTCAGCTATTTTCCCATCATTTACTATTTTGACATGGTATTAATGCTATCCTATTAGCTTCCACCCAATTTTTTTTCCTTCATTCGTCTCTGTCATGATCGAGCTCTTCACTTCTTCTCCAGTCCACTCCAAACCTGAAAAGTATTTCAGCTGGATCAGCAAAAACAATATGCCAAGAAACCAACCTCAAAATTTGGAGACTCCCATAATCTAGAACACCCTTTCGACACCCAAGAATTGAAAGATTCACCTTCAAAGCAAGTGATTGAGTATCAGAAGCAAGAGCAAAACTAGATGTTATTCGATGAGAAGAAATAGAGCCATGTTCAGCCCAATCTAGGGAAAATTTTCTGGCCCATATGTTCAATGGAATCCAATCCAAGTCCAACAACATATTCCAGGCCAGCCAAGTCAATTGAATCCGGCCCAGAATATGATTGGTTTTTCTAAGAGAGCCCATGGTGGAACTGGTGTCACACCTCGAATCCCAAGCACGCAACAACTCCTTCCTTGGTCGATAAAAAACGACATCCTAGGGCTCATCAATGACCATTCATTTTAATCTTTCATTATGCGCAAGCGAAAAACGAACCCTTTCCCAATCAAACAAACAATCAAGCAACCAAACGGGGATAGAGAGATGAACAGCATAAACCACAACAACTACTACAACGTCTACTCGTATATACATTTTATATTGGATTAACCTACGGAGGATCGCTTTTGATCTACAAGCCCAACAGAGGGTTGATCCATCCTCTAAGCCATGCCAAAAAGAAACTAGGCTAGGCTAACCTAACTATATAAAAAAAAAAAAAAAAAAACCCTCAGGCTCGGCATTACAGTCACTTGGATCTAGCGGACTTAGACTCCATCGAGTCATAGTCGGAGGCGTACAAGTCGATCACTAGTGAAGTGGGGCCAGGATTCTCCACTACACCGTTAGGAGGGTTTGGCTCCATGGGATCCTAGTTAGCGTCCTTGGGGCCTCTATCGGGCGGCTTGCCAAAACCTCTCAGGGAACCGATCAGCAAATCGCCATTCCGAATGAACCACGTTAGGAACCTATGGGGTATCCACTGCCTCGGTCCTCATCCACCCAGATGGTGGAGAGATACTTCTCGTACAAATGCGCTCAACCCGGGAAGCGGTGGTGCATCACGACAGTATCCCAGTTTTTAGGGATACCGAACCTCATTGGCAGAAGCGCCATCCTTAGGGCTTGAGAGTGGTTATACAATAACCAGTGAGATAAAATCTCAGCAAGTCCTCCCCTAAGCCCCCGATTAGAACACTAACTCAACTCGGAGTATCTCTCCAGAACCACCCCACAAGCAAACCACGACTAACAACAATCAATCAACAAAATGATTCGCATGCAACCTTACTCGGTATGTCATACCTTGCACGTTGAATCTCAGCACAATACACACAATGCATGCGGCCATTAGATGATGTAGTTCATTAATCACATACGAGTCGCGTTACAAGCGATCTCACTTGGCCATTGCCACATCTTGCACGTTATCGATTCATGCGTGCGTGCCATAAACAATGTGATCAACTCATGTATAACCGGAACTAATGATGTCATGATTCTCACACGCTTTTGCACTTTAGTGCACCACCTATCATGCATCAATCGATTACACGGGTCTCGATTACAAGGTAAAATCGTCATGATACGTCCCATACCATGCCATAAGGGTGAGCATCAGTCTAGGGTCAACCCTGGACCAACCCTGGACCGGCCCAACCCTGCCGGTCTTGGTCCAGTTCCCAGGGTGATTGGGTCGATCCTTGGTCATAGAATTCTTGGACCAGCACTATACGGATTGGTCCTTGGTCATGAGAGTTCTTGGTCGGTCCAACCCAGACCAACCCTAACTATATATATATAAATAATATTTATAATTTTATTATATAAAGAAAACCTTAAAATAAACGGCGTCAACAATATTAAATAACTCTTTAGTGAGAAGTTTAAGTAATTTTACATTATTATTTAATAACTTAAATTTTGAATGTCTTTTACGGCATCAAGAGTCATAATTTATGAAGGAGGAAAATGTTTTTGTAAGGAGTCCTCATGGCGTCCAAAAAGGTATAAATAGCTCATTGTGGCATCATCCTCTAGTATTCATTATCTTCTGTTTTATTTGTCCTCTTAGTCTTCAATTTGCCAAAATCAAAATAAACAACTTCTTCCCTCACTACTTGACACTCGCCTCGCTCGCTTTGGGTCAATCGTGCCGCTCGTTGCTTGATGCTCGCTTGGCTTGTTGCTTCTCGCTTGACATTTGATGCTTATTCTGTTTGATGCTCACCCCACTTGACCTTCACCGCTTGCCTTTCTTAGTTGACCTCGCTCATCATTGAACCCATTGGGTCAGTATGGTCCTTGGTTGCCCTTTTAAGGAGTACAAAAAATGAAATAAAAAATTATTAGTTGGTCCTGGGTTGACTTTAAAATCGGACTAAACCCATTATGTCAGTTCATTCTTCAATCGTTTTTTTAAGGAGTACAAAAAATGAAATAAAAAATTATTGGTTAGTCCTGGGTTGACCTTGAAACCGGACTGAACCCATTGGGTCAGTTCGGTCCTTGATCGCTTTTTTAAGGAGTACAAAAATGAAATAAAAGATTATTGATTGGTCCTGAGTTGACCCTAGAACCCGATCGAATCCATTGGGTTGGTCCGGTCCTCGGTCTCAAGCTTAATAGGGTTGGTCCTAGATCCCAAAAATTGAGGACCAACATTGTGCAGGTTGGTACTCGGGTCAGGGGGCGGATTGACCCAACCTAGACCATGCTCACCCTTACCGTGCCACACAATTTTACCTCATAATAAGGCCCAACCATATTAACACTCACACGTGTTCCACTTGTTTATGCCTTCTCGGCCATGGCCGACTTTCCAGTTAGCGATCATCTGACTCCCGCCGGACTACCAATAAAAATTAGGCTTTGTCCTGCCCCTTTGGGCACGACAACGTCTAGCACTTCCGCCTAGATGGTATCCCAAAAAGAGATATCGGTCTAGAATCTACTGCGACCGGCTTTCGACTCCTGCTGGGTATCACCCCCAAACTTTCATTGGGTGACAGTTCAATTTTTGATCACGCAAGCACACTAGTAAGACTCCCTTTTTATCTTTAAGCATTTAGCCAATGCATACACGATACGTGCTTGCAGGAACAATCCCTTAAACAAATGCAGTCTCAATCTCGTCTCTCGAAAATTAGTCAATTCCCATGTCTCTCAAACAAAACATATTTTCCCTTTTAGAACTCCACGCGATTCATGCGGATGTCCATGTAATGACACATCCAATTCACCTCATAAAATCAAAACACATGAAACAAGGCAATTTTTCACTCTCGGATAAACAATGCGCATGAACAATACGCTGTGAACAATATCGCGTGAACAATACATCATGAATAGTGAAATTCTAGAATTTCCTAACTAGTAAATTAAATTTAGAAATTATTTAAAATATTAATTAAAGTAAACAACCAATCAATTAAAGTTAAACATACTTAATTAAGCACATAAGCATTATTAAGCAAATAAAGCAAGATTAAGTTAAACTAATCTTAACCATTCATCTAGCCACCTATCTTAGAACTAATACAACTAAATTAAATCAACCCTAAACAAGTTTAGGCACTAATAAGTGGATTAGGAGCTAAACTCACCCGTTAAGCGGGTTAGAGACACGGATGCGATGGTGGTGATGAAGGCTAACATGGAGACCTCAACCACAACAATCCAAGGTGGTCCCAAGCTCAAAACAGCAGCAACAAATTCTGCCTCTCATTGCAACTATGGAAACTGAATTGCAGAGGCAGGAAAAGAGCTGAATGGCTTGGTTAGAGCTTTGGCGAGGGGTTGGCCGGTGACCGGCGGCACCTGAGGGTCGAGGGGGACCTACTGGTGGCTAGGCTGGGTAAAGTTAGGGTCGGAATAGGAAAAAAACGGCTGCAAAGGCAAAACAGTGCAGACCAGGCGGGTTGCCGGCGATCCGGCAAAGGGCTGCTTCTGGTTGGCCGACGGGTCAATTGGCGGCTTCAACCGCCTAACAACCGCCTCAGGCTGTATGTACTAGATGTCCTGAGCATAGTGGTGGGTGGCATGGGCTCTGATTCGCACGTGAAAGCAACAATTAACTCTTATTTTTGGAGGAAGGTTAGTTGGAGCAAAAACAGGAAGGAAGGGAAAACATGGGAGGAAGAGGGGCTACGAATTTTAGAGCTGAAGGGGAGGAGAGAGAGTGAAGTGAGGGCAGAAAGCCAAGCCTCATCAAGTCTCTTCAATGCATGCTTCAACTCCCCATGCAAGTGATCTCATCTTCTCTCTTTTCCTTTGCCCTTATTCATATGGTCTAGGGGCAAAATGATAATTTCCACCTTGCACTATTTCCCAATCTGCCATTAGGCTGAAAATGGAGGGTGGGCCTAAGAAATAGACTAGGAAATGAATAGGAATAGGCTTGGGAATTGATTGGGCTCAAAATGGTTTAATGTTAATTAATGGGCTTGAAGATAAAATGGTGGGTTAGGCCTAATGGGCTCACTTGCTTGTCTTGGGCCTACCATGGTTGCTGTCCCATCTTGGGCCTAAGGCTCACATTGGCTTTGCTCGGCCCACGTCCTCACAGGCTTGCTTCCTCGGTTCATAAGTCCTTTTTCCCAACACTTAGCTTGAATGGCACTGCCGACTGTTGAAGTAGCAACATCCGAAGTCCGTCGTGGACGTTCCTGATAATTCGAAGTCCAATCTTGGGTTCTCATGCCATGTCAATTTCACCCTAATGCCATTTTAGGTACAACTCAGACTGACATGCGGCTTTGAAGATTCATGCGTAATCGACTCGTGCCAAACCATATTCAAGACATCTCGACATATGGACGTCATTGACTACATGAAATTACGGAGGATAGATTCTTATTTCAAAGTACACAATTACCGAGGATCGACCTAGGGTCATTCACGGGTTCGATAACAGTAAAAGAAATCACCCGTCGTTCCATTATGTTCTATCCGCAAATCGACTTCTAGTCATCCTTGAAATCGGCCTGCCTATCTACAGGATTGTCCTCACGCAAGTCTCACGATCAAGTCGTTTTCCAAGTCAAGTTCTTTAGTCGTACGAGTTCTTCCTCATTAGCCTTTCCCCTCAAGGTCAGTATTCCGAGTGAGATCAACCAACAATGCATTGACGAAATTCACATTCATTCATCCCTTAGAGGGCTCGAGTTTCAGGATTTCACAATTGGCGGGACAGGAGGAGGCCCACTGGTAAATAATGAGTCTTACCCAGGATCTACAGCGGGTTAGACTTTTTTGAACCAAGGAGGTTTAGGTCCATCGGGTTTTGGGGGCAAACCTATACCTAACTTATGGACCCGATTATTTTCCCTTTGCAGGTGTCGCTAGCAGTCGACCCAAGTCAAGGGACCCCCTGAACGGACTGATGAACCTAAGCTCTACCTTATTGCAATAGCTTTCGAGGCTAGACAACCATTCTATTTGGTTGCAGGAGTTTTGGCAGGCTCTTATTACAAAAGATAAAGAGGGGTTCATCGACGGCATCGTTCCGAATCTAATTGACAAGCAACTTGCACGCCATTGGAGAAAGTGCAATCAGTTCGTTTAGACTTGGATTGGCAATTGTCTCACTCTAGAGATCGCTGCCGGACTCCTCCCGATCAAGGATGCGAAAGGAATTTGGGAAAATATACAAGAATATGGAAAACTTGATTACGCCAAAATTTTCAACTTAGCTCAAGCTTTATCAGAACTTAAACATGGGCATCTCTCTGTTTCTAGCGTTTTCAACAAATTATCAGCACTGTAGAATGAATTGGAGATGGCTAAAGAAATGCTAGAGGCATCTGAAGCAACCCTAGCACAATATCGTGCAATAAGGGAGAGAGAGAAGGTGACTCGATTTCTACTTATTTTAAATAAGAGTTACTTACCATTTCGTAGTCAAGTCCTCACCATGAAACTCGTACCCTTGCTCGGCTGGATCTACTAGCTTGTGGTCCAAGAAGAATCGCAAAGCCTAGCATCCTTGAAGTACCTGAAGGTGAGAGATTGTGTCATCCTTGTGACCAAAGCGACACTGAAGTAGCAACTGGTTGTCGCAAGGTCTAGCCATGGTGGCGATGGCGGACACAAAGAATCCGTCACAGCATTAGGGTTTTTGAATGAGAAGACAGGTCCCTTTTATCTTTTGGAATGAATGGCCTATATGTGTTTAGGCAAAGGACTCATACGGTGTTATTTGCCAGACTATGCAAAATAAATCAAAGACTACTAACGTGTTTAATGGTTGAGTAACAGATTATGCAGATGATATAATATGTAAATGATATTGTCCAAAGTCTATTATGAAGATTTTCAGACTTCTGTGTCAAAGTTTGAAGATTGCCAGACTTTAGTGTCAAAGTCTATTCTATATCAGAAGTTTGCCAACTTTGACAAATTCCAGACTAAACGTGAATGAAGAACTAGAAGACAGACTCTATACTGAAGCTAAAATTTTTCATATTGTGTTTAGACCTTAAAGCTAAATCTGTTCAGAAGCAGAATATGTTCAAACTTTCGTCTAGATTGTAAAGTCTATTGCACTTAGACTCAGATTGTAAAATCTGAAGATTCTCAGAATGAAGTAGATTTAGAACGAAACAACTTGACATATTGTAACACAAGTCACACTCATATAACGGCTAGTAATCTGGTTTGGATTCTACATCAAGATAGATTTGATTGACTCAATTTAATTGATTGACGATTGGATATTGAAGACAAGAGCTTTCTATACGAAGAAGCCCTACTTATGGAAATCAAGATTCTGTTTGTATGGGCGATCGGAATCAATTTGAGATTCTACTTTTGTCACTCAACATCTACTAAATTTTCTAGATACAAATCTGTCCAATGGGTAGATTAGAAGACGATTTTCGAGATACTGTTTAATGGCTAGTTTGGAAGTGGAGGAGTATTTAAGGAGATCAAGGACCGATGAGCAAGTAAGATACGGAGTGTAGAATTTATAATTTCAAAGTCCGAGCGACTTTCGATCATACACTTGTCTCTTGTGAGCTTAAACATTTGTGATCGTGAGGGAAATACCAAAAGAGTGACTTAGTGAGATAGTGTAATATACTATTAAATGTTTGCACTCAAAGTTGTAATCTCTTGTTGATTGCATAGTGGAATCCAACCAAGAAGGCTGTTAGCGTGGGAGAGTGGACGTAGCCTTGATATAAGCCGAACCACTATAAACCTTGTGTTCTTATTCTCTTTCCTTAACTTTTTTATTTTGTTTGTAGTTCTATTTAACTGCTAAAGTTTGATCTCGCTCAAAGTCTGCTACTCTTTAGACTCAATTTCAAAAGTCCGTTATTCTTCAGATTCAGTTTCAGAAGAAAAATATTTCTATTATTCTTTGCGAAAAATTTTCTTCACACCTATTCACCCCCCTCTAGGTGTTCATACTAGCACTATCAATTGGTATCAGAGCTAAGTGCTTAGTTTATAAAAGTATTTTTACTTTTGAGCTAAAGATCTTCAATGTCTAGTATCTTGGCACTAGGACTTATGGAGGGATAGAGCAACACCAGGCCACTATATTTTGATGGAAAGGAAAACAACGTGTGGAAGAACAAAATGAAGGTATTCCTAAGATCTAGAGATCCCTTTGCAATGGGATGTTGTGGAAAAAGGAATCAATTCCACTGCTGTGTCTACATCAAATAAGGTTGGCAAAGACAAAGAAACCAAACCCCCCATTCCTATGTCTCGAACAGAGATGTCCAAAAGAGAAGCGCTTGATGCAAAAGCCATTTATTCTTTATATTGCGCATTGTCTCCTGCTGAATATAACAGAATCTCTTCATGTGAAACAACAAAAGAAGTTTGGGATAGACTTCATGTTACTTATGAAGGAACTGATCGTGTAAAAGAGACAAAAATAAACTTCCTGCTTGGCCAATATGAATCCTTTAAGATGAAGCTAGGAGAGTCGATTGGAGATATATTCAGCCATTTTATAGAAATTATAAATGGTTTAGTATATCAAGGTCAGCCAATTTCTTCTCCAATGAAGGTCAATAAACTCTTGCAAGGTCTCTCAAAAGATTGGAACCATGTCAAGGCCTCAATATGGGAGACTCAGAGGATTATGCCACTCTATGTTGATGAATTGATTGACACTCTTTAATCCTACGAAGTGGAACAAATCAACGAAGAAGATCCGGAAGGTAAGAAGTTTATCGGTTTAATATCTAACGCTGATTTTGATGATACAAAATCAGAAAATGACATGGACGACGAAGAACTTGCTTTATGATCAAGAAATTCAAAAGGCTGAGTAGAAAAGGAAGCAGATTCAGTGAAAGAAGACAATACAAGTAGAATGGGCAGAAAAGAACAATGAAAGAAGATGATGAGCAATGAAATATATGCTTGATGACACATTCAGAAACTGAGTTTGACTCAAACACAGACTTATAATCAAAGTCTGACTCAGACACAGACTTAGAATCCGATGAGGAATCGAGGTATGCAATTCAAAAATTCCTATCAAAGTTTCAAAGTATATAAGTGAGCTCTGCTTGAATATCAAATCTTCTCTTAAAAGGATCTCTGAACTTAAAAAGAAAAATTCTCGGCTTAGGCAACATGATCTTTCTTAAAAAGAAAATTTTGAAATTTTGCAAAAAGATTTTCTACAAACAAAAGAAAGTCAAGATTTACTTGTCAAAGAAAATGATTATTTAAAAAATAAATTTTCAAATATTTCGACAAAATTTTCAAATGGATAAAAAACATTAGAGTATATTCTTTCCATACAAGTTCCTTACTATAATAAGTCGGGACTTGGTTTCAATAAGGAAAATGATTCTCTAATAGATTTTCCTAAAGTCAAGGAGAGACTTAGACAAAGACCTCTAAAGGCATTTTACAAAAATCATTTTCAAAAAGTGTTTATAAAACCAGTTGGTCGAAAAGCCCACAAATGTTCAAATTGTGGAAATTTGGAACACTTTGAGAAAGAATGTCATAAAGTCTAGAGACCCGTTAAGAAAGATTGTGTAAAAGTAACATACTCTACTAGCTCTCATGGATCCAAGAAAAAATGGGTACCAAAGAAAAGATGAGTTGTTTTTGCAGGATAAAAAGAAGAAAGAAGAAAGAGAATTTGGTAAGGAAGGTAATTTTTTTTTATTTGGGCACATAATACTTGATATTCGATATATCCTTGGTTGATTGAGATTTTATAATGATCACATTTTGTTTTAGTGAAGAAAGAATCGTATGATTTGTTTTTGTGATTCATGAGTTATGATTTGATATAATATGTGTGATTGATTTGATATCTTTCTTAGAGATAATGCAAATTATTTTCTCTAATTTTATGCTGTCTAATTTTGTCATATTTTGCAAAGTGAAATCTATTTTATGTGATATTGCTTTATTGTGCAAATATATTCTTTTCTTAAATACTTTGTTACGATGAATTAAGAAATAATATATGTTTATCTATTGAGATTTTCTATTTTTCTCTAACAAAATGAAATGATCCAAATTGATGGATACCAAAAAGGAAATGAGTGCATTGCAGGAAATTCAATAAGGCAAGAATGATTGCGAATTTACGCAAATTTTGGTGCAATCAGAAACATATCTCCTACGAAGATTGGTAATGATTTTTTTTTTTTTTTATTAATGGTATATTTCAAACATATACCATGGGTAAAAGAATATTTTTTATCATCTCACCTTACAAATTTCTACGTGCATTTATCATAATTTTGGATGATTGTTTATTATATTGCAAATATCTTTTGTCATAAATATAAGGCATTGCAAGTTTTTACTTGATTTGGCACGTGATAGAAATATCATCTTTCTTTTTGTGAAATGCATCAATAATATATATATATATATATATATATATATATATATATGAGATTTATGCTCAAGGAAATCCCTTTGATCTCGAAAGATATTATTGCACATTCTTGCTATATTCATAAAAGATATCTTATATCTAGCAAGTTTGATCCGCAAATCAAAGGAAGATATTACGTGACATTTTTACAAAGATTATTATCTATTATATAAGATTTTGCAGGTGGCAATAGAATCTTCCATATGGATTTTGAAAAGCTTGATTTGAAAATCATGGAGATTCTATACTATCTTTTGGAGGTTCAAAAATTCTCTTCCTTGTGTAAAGTTTTTGCAAATTGTTAAGGAAGTCCCTATTGTGTCAAACGGAAGGTTGAGTAGTTCAGAATTTTTATAATTGATAATTTTATATATGCTATTCAATTTATTTATTTGAAGAAAGGGCATTATATATTATGTGGAAATTATTACAGCTTATTTGTGCAAAAAATTTGTTAAGTTGATGCAGGTTGAATTCAAGACGAGCTTGATTAAAGAAAGTAAATTTTTGCCTCGAATTTCAAAATGCAAATGATCATTGTGGATATTGTTGCTACGAAGGTAATAATGGAAAAATATTCTGCTCAACGTGCACAAGCCACAATTAGTGCTATTCGCAAATATTGTCATGATCACAGGGGGAGAACGTGAATCTAAAAGAAAAGAAAGAATCGTGATCATCTCAAAAAGGCAACAAATTGAGGGGGAGTGTTGATCATTTATGGAAAAATCTTTTTGGATTGATCGTGATCTTGTTATGGAAGGAAGGAAAAGGTAAATTTGTTAGAATTTAAGTTCTACAAAATCCGGTTAGTGCATCTTTTATTTCCTTTTGTCATTAACAAATCTTTTATTGATATTATCATTTTATTATGACAAAAGGGGTAAGCAAATTTTATAATGCATCCATGATTTTATTGGATATTTGTTGATATATATGATCGAAGTGAGCCATATTGTATATCTTAGTAAATGTTGATTTTTCTAAATTGTGCACGATATATTTGTTATCATTTTATATTCTCTACGTGATACTATTTCTATTATTATCGCTTTTTGAATTATGACAAAAAGAGGGAGAGATTATAAATATGCATATGTGTTGATTGGTTGATATTACTTACTGCATAATATTGAGCTGCGATTATTTTCTATATATTGTTATGCTCAATTTATTTGTTGTCTTTTGATTCAAATCGCATTTTTTTGAAAACCTAAAATTTGATGATTGATTTATCAATATTCTAGAAATTGTGATTACACATCTGCATATTCAGAGATTGTTTTGTTATCATAAAAAAAAGGGGGAGATTGTTAGGGAAATCCCTTATGATGTTTTGAAGATGACAAAATAAATCAAAGGCTACTAATGTGTTTAATGGTTGAGTAACAGACTATGCAGATGATATAATATGTAAAGGATATTGTCCAAAGTCTATTATGAAAATTTCCAGACTTTTGTGTCAAAGTTTGAAAATTGCCAAACTTTAGTGTCAAAGTCTGTTCTACATCAGAAGTCTGACAACTCTAACAAATTCCAGACTGAACATGAATGAAGAACCAGAAGACAGACTTTATACTGAAACTGAACTTATTCAGACCGTGTTTAGACCTTAAAGCTAAATTTGTTCAGAAGCAGAATATGTTTAGACTTTCGTCCAGATTGTAGAGTCTATTGCATTCAGACTCAGATTATAAAGTCTGAAGACTCTCATAATGAAGCAGATTCAGAACAAAACAACTTGACAAATTGTAACACAAGTCCCAATCATATAACAGCTAGTGATCTGGTTTGGATTCTACATCAAGATAGATATGATTGACTCAATCTAATTGATTGACGATTGGATATTGAAGACATGAACTTTCTATACGAAGAAGCTCTACTTATGGAAATCAAGATTCTGTTTGTATGGGCGATCGGAATCAATTTGAGATTCTACTTTTGTCACTCAACGGCTACCAAATCTTATATATACAAATCTGTCCAATGGGTAGATTGGAAGACGATCCTCGAGATACTGTCTAATGGCTAGTTTGGAAGTGGAGGAGTATTTAAGGAGATCAAGGACCGATGAGCAAGTAAGAGACGGAGTGTAGAATTTATAATTCTAAAGTTTGAGCGACCTTTGATTATACACTTGTCTCTTGTGAGCTTAAACGTTTGTGATCGTGAGAGAAATACCAAAAGAGTGACTTAGTGAGATATTGTGATATACTATTAAGTGTTTACACTCAAAGTTGTAATCTCTTGTTGATTGCATAGTGGAATCTAGCCAAGAAGGCTGTTAGCGTGGGAGAGTGGACGTAGCCTTGATCTAAGCCGAACCACTATAAACCTTGTGTTCTTATTCTCTTTCTCGAATTCCTTTATTTTGTTCATAGTTCTATTTAACTGCTAAAGTCTGATATTACTTAAAGTCTGCTACTCTTCAGACTCAGTTTCAAAAGTTTGTTATTCTTCAGACTCAGTTTCAGAAGAAAAATATTTCTATTGTTCTTTGCGAAATTTTTTCTTCACATCTATTCACCCCCCTCTAGGTGTTTTTACTAGCCTTATCAAGTACAAGGCAGATGGTTCAATTGAACGTTATAAAGCCATACTAGTAGCCGAGGGTTTTACATAAGGGGAAGGTTTTGATTATATAGAGACATTTTCTCTAGTAGCAAAGAAAGTCACTAATTTTTCTGTCCTCTCCATTGCCAACCTTCATGATTGGCCTCTTCATCAGATGGATGTTCATAATGCTTTTTTCTACGGAGATCTAGAAGATGAAATTTACATGGATCTTCTACCGTGTTTATGTAGACAGGGAGAGAATCGAGTGTGCCATCCACATAAATCCCTATATGGACTCAAATAGGCTTCTTGTCAATATACGCCAAGTTCACTTTTGCACTTACAACTGCAAATTATGATAATCCAAGCATGACTATGCCTTATTCACATAGAGTCAAGGGACATCATCAATTTGTTTGCTTATATATGTTGATGACATACTTATTATGGGAAATGATGAATCTGCCATTGAATGATTTAAAAAAGCACCTACACTCCACATTCCCTATTAAGGATTTGGGACCTCCCAAATATTTTTTTGGAAAAGAGATTGCACGATTGGATAAGGGAATTTGCCTTAATCAATGCAAGTTTGTCCTAGAAATCATCTTAGAAGTAGGATTATTACCCCCGAACGAGGATCCTTTGCTCAAAGATCCTTCTATTTATCAGAGGCTCATTGGAAAGCTTATCTATCTCACAATGACTAGGCCACACATATTTTATGTAGTACAAATTCTTAGTTAGTTTATGCATAATCTGAAACAATCTCACATGAAGGCTGCACTAAATGTTGTGAAATATTTGAAAGGATGTCATAGTTTAGAAATACTATTGTCTCAAGACAACAACATGAAAATGATAGCATTTTGTGACACAGATTATGCCACTTGCCCTATGAGTAGAAAATCAATTATAGGGTTCTGCATAAAATTAGAAAACTCATTACTCTCATGGAAAACAAAGAAAAAGTGTACTATATTGTTATAGTTTGCTGAAGTAGAATATCAGGCAATGGTGAAGACTAGTTGTGAGATAGTCTAGATAAAAGGCTTACTCCAAAATCTTGGTGTGTGGGTGAAAGGACCGTCTTGTTTTGTGACAACGATGCTGTGCTCAAGCTTGTAGTAAGTTCGGTTTTTCATGAAAGAACGAAACATATAGAGGTTGAGTGTCACTTTATCAGAGACAATATTTAAACTGGAGTAATCAAGACAAAACGGATAAGAATGATAGAATAGCCTGCGAACATCTTTATCAAGCCCTTATTTCAAAGGCAACATACAAATCTATTGAGCAAGCTTGGTGTCTTCGACGTGTATAGACCACCAGCTTTGAAGATACTGTTGCCATGATTGATCTTAATTGATGCTAATTGGTTTATTTAGAGAAAACTAGAATATTGTGTATGTGGGAAAAGATATTTCCCTTTATATATTTTTTTCTCTAATTAGTTAGGCCTTATACATTATAAATAGGGCTGTGATTGTACAATCTTGACATGAGAAAGTTAATACATTTTTACATTTTCCCGATTCTTGGTCACTTTCCCATCATTTACTATTCTAACAATATCAGTAAATAACTAAAAGCAGTCATTTTCAGTAATTATGATTTTCACGAAAAATATTTTTCTCTATCAAAAAGTTCTATGCGTTTCAAAGACGCCCGAGAGAGAGAGAGAGAGAGAGAGAGATTTCACTTTTGAAATATCGAATTCGAAGGTCTATTCTTCCACAGAGAGAGAGAGAGAGAGAGAGAGAGAGAGGAGGTTATATACAATTTCACTTTTGAAATATCGAATTCGAAGGTCTATTCTTCCCGATAAATGCACTATGAGCATGAAGAAATATTCTTTCGGATTGGGCGATTAGGAAAATCATCTTAAATATAGTGTTTTGAGAGTTTACTCACTTTTTAATTAAAGCTGCCACGAGGGCCATAGCTCTATAAACAATTGACAAGTTTCAATTTCCACCAATCACCAAAAAGCACTAACAACAAAGCAAAATAAAATTAAAATTAAAATTTCTTTAAAAAGCTACATTCCAATAAAAATTATTAGGTCCACCATTATAATGGAGATAAGATATGCACGAAATAAAACCTAATTTTATGTTAACACTTAAATTTTGATGGTCTATTTAGTTGTTCATTGCACTGAAAATTAGGGATCGTCGGACTCCTAAGCACATATATTATTAATTTGCATTTGCATATTGGGAGTATTTTTCATTTAATAGTAATAACTCCATTTAAATCACATTTTGACAGGATTGCAATAGGAAGGCTTTGAGCTTAATTAAATCATCTGTATTAAGCTCCAAAGAAAGTGATAATTGGAACAAGCCTATTCATAGTCGAAATATACGTGTGATTTGCATGTGGTACTTCGAATTAAGAAATATTTGTTTATTGAAGTGGGTCGTATTATTAAATTTTTATTATAAAGAAATAAGAAAGAGGGTATACTCTAATTTCCTAGTAAGAAATCACATGACTTAAAGTATGAAATAAAGATATCCTTGATTCTTTCAAGACAACCCTAGGCTTAACCCTATATAAACTAGTTTACAAAAGAAGCTGGACATTATAGAGAAAGAATATACAACACAAAACGGAGAAGCACTCTCATTGCACAACTACCATCCTCGTCAAGTGAGAAGATTATCCAAAAAGTTCTAAACTTATTGTACAACAGCCAATTTAGTTCTAAGGAATTCAATTGTGCCAATTTAGTCATAAACCTTTTAATGATTTAGCAATTTAGTCATGATAGTTTTCAACGATTTATCAATTTAGTTATTTCGACTAATTTTGATTAAAAATCGCTAATGTGACGATCTAATCAGCATTGATCATCATCATACGTGACATGATTGATGCTAACATAGGCATTTTTTTTTTTACAATTTTATGATTTATTTTTTTATTTTTTTCCTTTCCTTTTTCTTTTCTTTATCTTTTTTCTTTTTCCTTGATGACCGGCGACTTGCCTGCCTCAGATTAGGGTGCCCTCGTTGCATTGTGGGAGGGTTGCCCTCGCCAAATCTGCCAATGACAACCCTTGCCTGAGGCCAATGGTGGGGAAAAAAGAAATCAAAATAAAAGGAAAAAAAATAAAAAAGAAATACAAAAATTGTCCATGTTTGTGATTTACAGTCAAAATTGTCTAAGATGACTAAATTGGTAAATCATTAAAAGGTCTATGACTAAATTGACAAATTTTCAAAAGTTTTAGAACTAAATTGGCATGTTTGAAAGGTTTAAAATTGAATTAGTCATCATATCACCAATTTAGGATCTTTTTGATAATTTTCCCCTTGCCAAGTTACATTAGTAAAACAATCTAAACAATTTCTCTTTCATTTCAGCAACAATTTCTTTTAGCTGGTCCTTGCTGAAGCAGGAAGAGAGAGTATCACATCGTTCATGGCCAATAACTTCTTAGTGGAAAATATAATAGATAAAAAAAATTATCCTCCTTGTAGGTTCTCAACTTCAAACACGGAATAGATTCTATAGGAAAATAAGTGAAAAGAAAATAGTACATATAGAAGCATAAGAAAAGATTACCACTGAGAGAACATAACGATGAAAAGCCGACTGGAACTGAGGAAACTGAAGCAAAGAGTTGAAGAAAATAAGGCATCATTGGATAAAGACCAGCCAGAAGTGTAATCTCCTGCG
This sequence comes from Eucalyptus globulus, assembly GCA_014182545.1. Lineage (NCBI taxonomy): Eukaryota > Viridiplantae > Streptophyta > Magnoliopsida > Myrtales > Myrtaceae > Eucalyptus > Eucalyptus globulus. The sequence goes on along the minus strand of CM024724.1, from coordinate 12,702,387 downwards.
ACTTGCATATCTGATGTCTATGCGGTTCTCTCTTGTTGCTTTTAAAAAAGGAAAAGATAAAGATGCGAAGAAGACGAAGATCATCCATCTACCTCTGGTTGATAGGGTTGTGGAGTCTGATAGGAAAAAAGTAATATTAAAGCTCAAAACTTTTGCTATGCATGTAATTTCTATCATTATTATGTAGTTGTAATGACCCTGAAGTTCGTAACTTTGATATGATACTAATAGTAAAGGGATTATCTAGTGCAGTATCATGGTTTTTCCCTTTTAATTTTGAAAGGATTTTAAAGTAAAAAATCCCTTGTCGTCTTCTCTATTTTTTCTCTTCAAAGATTTGCATTCCTAAGACTGATGTCTGTAGTTTCTTTCTCTTTTCTTAACCTCTTCATCGTGGGCTCCGGCTTAACTTTAGAAACTGTAGAGCATCAGGAAAGAAGTTTTTGTTTGACTGCGAGGTTACCAATATGAAAGTGCATAAGAAGGCAGATATAAATGCGGAATGTAATTTTCTATAGATTGCATTGTATAAACATTACCACTAGACAGGAATTCATCCTTTTAGCCCCCTTTGACAATAGATTGTTGTGCCCTTTAATGACCCACTTTACGTCTTAAAATTCTCGACCATAATAACAATGGTTATCACCTTGATCATAATTCATAACATCTCTTTATTCACAATATGATATATCTATCTTTTTTCCTAAAGTTCATAAGTCATTCCCACCTTCAACATTCGCTTGTGTGGAATGTCAAAGATCTTGTCACTCTGCCTCAAGTTCTTCTTCAGGAAGTTGTAAGCATAGTCAATCAAGACCCTCTTCCCCAAACTAGCCCCTTTCCCTGCCACCACCTCATTCTCACCAATTAAGTGAACCACACCCGCACGCCAAGCCCTATCCAGCACTCGAATCTCTCTCTCCGATGCCTCTTGTGCCTTATATTTGCAATTGTCATTCGCTTCATCATCGATCACTTTTTTGACCCCATTCTCACAATTCTCTGCACTCTCTAACCTATCAACTAATCTCTCGTCACCATCCTTGCCCTTGTTCAATCTCTCTTGATGGGTCATAGTCCAGTGCTCTTCCATTACATACTCCCTGAGCCTTTGAAATAGGAGCCTCTCGAACGGCTCATCGTGCTCATTCCCTGAGTCGGTGTACCCATACCTCACGACGCACCGAAACACATTGAGCTCCTGCGGCTCAACTCGGCGGAACAGGAACTGCTCTTCTGACGGAACTTTGCTTATCGGGAGCGACTTTATCGAGACGAAAATGACAACTGAGTGGATAGCAGGCACGTTCTCCACATAGTGCTTGAAGATCGGGGGGATCCCTTGGACGAGTTCCGAGTAGAAGACAGCGAGCCCCGGTAAGCAGCAGAGGCTGGCGGGGTCTGTGGCAATCTCCCTGAGCTTCTCCGGCGACATCTTGTGATCGAGCTCATAGTAATACTTGCGCCGGTACACGTGGTTCCACACGTACATTATGGTCATAAGGAGGGCGGCAAAGGCCAATGGAAGGTATCCTCCTCGGTAGAATTTGTAGAGGACCGAGCTCAAGTAGAGAAGCTCCACAGTGCCTACAACTAGAATATAAGCGATCACGAAGAAGATGTTCCATTTCCATATCATGATCATGATGAGCACCAGGAATCCAGATGTGAGGGTCATCACAAAAACCACCGCTATGCCTGCATGAAAGATATATGCATTTATATTTAGTCCCTCACACAGATAAATAAAATCACTCATATGAATTATATGCATCATGATATGCTTAATGGAGTGGAATTATAGATAGGTGAAAAGGCGACATTTATTATGATGACAATTGTTCTTGTGAGGTCCATCTTAGCAAGCGAAAAAATAGATAAAACCATGCTTTCACCGTTGATTTTAAATTTTCAGATGCACCGTCATTAGACGTACTAAACTTTGTATGATTTGAAGTGATGATAGGTAGCTAGGACATGAAAGGGTCAGCAAAAGTGTAAGAACTAATGACTTACCATAGGCATTGCCTATTTTCTCAGTAGTCCTGAAGCCAAGAGTGACCCCAACGCATGCCAACATCAGGAGATAATTAATTTCCGGTATGTAAACCTGTCCTTCGTATTTTGACGACGTATGCACAATTTTAACGCGAGGAAAGCACCCAAGTGAGAGTGATTGTTGGATGATCGAAAACGTCCCAGAGATCATAGCTTGGCTCGCAATGATCGCTGCCAGTATTGCGATCACGAACATCGGCCAATATAAAGGCCCTGCAGCATGGAGAGTTATCGCCATCTTCAATATTTAAATGAAGATGAACAACCCTAAAAGGATGATTTCATTTGTAATTAATCTCAGACAGTTAGCGCGTATATGAAGGTTAGAAAATATTCACCAGGTATAGATTCATAGAATGCGTCATTGACAAGGCTGTTATGCTTTCGAAGAAATGAGGCCTGTCCAGCGTATGCCAATATAAGCGAGGGGTATGTCGCGGTACACATGCTAATCTGTATTGAACGGACCGTGAAGTGCCCAACATCGGCAAATAATGCCTCCGTTCCTGCATTTTTTCCAAACTAATCGATTATATTGAGATAATACACCTAACTGAACTTAAATGATTTGGCCAATAAGTAAAGGAGAAAAGCAATCCGATTGTACCTGTTATGGCAAGGACAATGCCACCGAGAGATATCCATCCTTCCTTCTTGTTCCTCCGAAAGTAATCGACGATGTAAACTGGATTGATGGCTTTGATGACTCCTGGGTCGTACTTGACGAAATTGTAGAGACCAATCGTGCCAACAGATGCAAACCAAACACATATGATTGGAGCGAAACTGTATCCAACTTTATCAGTCCCGAACCTTTGGACCGTGAACAAGCACACCAGTATCGCCGCCGAAATCCAAACTATCATATCTGTAGAACACAAAGATGTTCAAGTTGTAGGAAGAGAGAAGAAATAGTAGACGCACAGTTATATGACATATAAACCTCGGACCACAGATATGGTTGCACCATCTAAACCTAAAATCACCATTCGCATAGGTATGTTTTTTCTGTGGTGATAATTTCTGTAGGATAAGACAACACTCCACTCGGGTGAAATTATCTTAATTTGTAACTCTGTTCAAAGAACCTACTCAGTCTCTTTAGTTTCAATCGAAGAAACTGAAAGAATCCAATAATAATGCACGACTTACTTGGGATGCCAAAAAGATGCCCAGTATCTTGGCCAGGATTCAACATTTTTGTCGTCCATATAGGGTGAAGGTGTAGCCATATTCGTACTAATTCGGATTATATTAACTTGAGCCCCTCTAAAGAAATGAAATGTCATCAAATGAACCAAGTCCTGACAACTGACCAGACGAGGTTGTACGCCGGGGCTCCCATGAACAGCTCTGGAGTGAGGACCAGAGGGCCGGGCAGAAGGGCTCAGGCTGCCAGGGCCATAGGCCAGGGATGGCCTGTGGCGAAGCCCAGGCGCACCGAGCTTGTTTCGAGCGCATGGGTCTCCCCATGGGATCCCGAAAATCATGTTATAAGTTCAATTTTTACCTGTTTTTAAAGATATTACATGTTAGAGCCTCTTTAGTGTTCTAAGGCTTTTTTCTCTAAAAAATTTTTTGTGATGAAAACACTCAAGAATGAGTAAAATAATAGTGAGGAAAGAGGGTGCATGAGGGGACTTGGGTATGAGAGCTTTCCAGATTTAAGCTTATGGTATAGTTGCTACTCTCCATGGAGTAAGTACCACTACTCAGACTAAACCACGTCAATCCAAATGACTTATTTTCTCTATTTCTACCTCTTTTTCTCCATTATTTTGCAATTGAGCTTGATCGGAAGGTGCTCTTTCCACGACAACAATAAAAAGGTTTGAGATGTCTACTTGGACAGTTGGATGCATTGAGGCAGTACGTGTATGTGGTGCCTAGGAATTAATTTGTGTACATATCTCATGGTGCATAGTACTCATGGTATAAAGTTACGTCTTTGAATCATAGAACAAGCTGAGAGATAATGAGGCCGATGCGATGGTAAAATACAATACCTTCTGTCACTGAAGAAGTAGCTCGCTTGATCCCTCCAACAGCTGACAGAACTGCAACACACACATGGGATTACAAGTCAAATATTGCAAATCGACATTAGCAATTGTGATTATAAATCAGTCATATGTTACGCAAGATAGATTATTTAACATTGACAAAAATTGTCAATGAAAACATGGAAATGAGCGTACACAACCATGCCTTGTTATGTTCGATCGATCCTCATTGTTCTGCCACGATTGCCAGTTTGCTATATAGGAAACGTTCTTGCGAGTTAATATATATGCGTTCCTTAATCAACTAAAAGATCCCAAAAGTATGTTGGATCATCCATATTGTTCCAATGTTTAATCATGAAAATCAATTCCTATATAGCAAGTCAAGAAAATGGCAAGGACGACATTAAAGCCAATTTCTACCACGAGGGTGTTGGGGTGATCTTACATTAGTCACGAAATGGGCTGATGGTCAGTTTACAAATATAAATAAAAATCTCAACCTTTAGTTAGCTTTTAGGATGAGAGAGGCTTGAAACCACCCAATGCTGGTATTGGAGTTTAGGTTATCAAAAAATTTGGAACCAACAGTCACACAGGAGAGATGGGTTGTTACTGCACTAACCCCAGACTCGATGTGTGAGGTGGAGTTTTTTAGAGTTATCCCACATCAATTTTAGAAAAGCTGGTGATCGGTTTATAAATATGAGGAAAAGTCTCATCATTTAAACTAGTTTTTAGGGCGATAAAGACTCAAGACCACACAACAAAATGTTGAATAAAAGGGATATGTTTGCTGTACTTACTCTTCCCTGCCACTTTCAAATTTTTCGAACTTCTTTGTCTTTTTGATTCACATGATTTATTCTAATATACCATATATAAGCATTCCTTTTGGGTTACATAGGAATTATACTAAATCAAGCTGCCGGCCAGCCCACTCAAATCAAGAGGGTCCAAAACACAAATTAGGCAGGTCTGGACAAATAAATTCCTTCTTGAACCCGAGCTAGGCTGGCTTCAACCCTCTCAAGGTTGGTCATTTCATCAATCGAAATTGATGTGTTTCATATTTTGGACTGGCTCAAGCAATCAATTTTAGGCTTGAGACACGGCCAATCCACTCTTTGATCAGGTGTAGCGGTGGGCTTGTACGGGACTCTTAAACGAGCGAATCATCTCGTGCTTCAAACGCGCTTCTACGAGCTAACGACCATTTAATCCGCAAATGCCATCACGTCTCGCTTGTTTGCATAATTGATCAACCTTTTGCACATACGGCATTTCATCACGTAAACCTAAATCAGAAGGGTACTACCTAATTGCTCTGGTCAAAAAAGATTCGAGACAGGGATGATTAGAGGTGCGCACCAGAGATGCAAGGAGTGAGGACACCATCACCAATCACCATGGAAGTGCCAAGCATGGTGGCAAAGAGTAAGAAGAACTTGGCGAACTGGCTCTTCTCGAGCTTGGACTTGAGCCTTGATGCCCTGAGTAGGCGATTGCTTGACGGCTCTAGCTGGAAATTAGACACATCTTGATTTTCTGGTTGTTGACTCGGGATCAACCCTATCCTTGCATATCGGCATAATAGCGAGTACAATGCAAATGTCCCTCCTAAAAAATGGGAAAAAAATTCATTCTTGTCCACTGGAGAGATGATATTGAATTTTTAGCTAGATCAGCTAAAATCATGGGGAAAAAAAATCAATTATACTGAGGCATTATAATTACCAGGACTCCCTCAGTCGAATAAAAAACTCACCGAAGCTACGCTTTAAGCCATTAGCGCCTTTTTTGTGTATTCATCTATCACTTGACATGTCGCGCTTTTTTTTTGGTCGGTTACAGACATAACTTACCAATCATAAATCCAGACAAAAGTCTATGGGCCTAATTACTGAATCTCATCGATGCCAACGACTATTTATTTTTTTACTATCCAATGCGCATCACTTGGAAGACCTTTACTATGGATTGCATTAAAATGACACAATATGCCGGCTTCAATCGTGTAAATATTCAGTGTGTGTTTTATGTACACTAAATTCCATTTGGATGGTTAGATTCGAGGAATCTTGATAGAATATTTAAATATAGAATAACGCTTTTAAAGCAGTCGATGATGGAGCTGCATAATCTCATAGGGTATTAGAGCATGAGATCCTGAATTCAAAATTTTCCAAACCTTATTTACCTTCCAAATTAAATATGTACCAATGCAGCCAACTCATAATTTCTGCGTTCCAACTTGGCAGGACACTTTTGGACAATGTCATCACGTGGAGAGTAAAGAGAAATTAGGGGTACATAGCAAACATAGTAATTTGTTCTTGAGATTGACATCAAGAGGAAGGGCTACCCCACGCGGGACCTGAACCAGTTGAAGTCCTCACCGGATGAGACAGGCAACTTAAAAGGAACAAATTGCTGCGTTAACTAGTTTGCTAAATCACATGAGAAAGGCATCACTTCGGTGTTTTAAGTGCATTCAATTATCTTATTCATGAAATCCAGACAAGTGGCCCATATATATTAGATTCGCCATCGGGCAATAGAAATCGTTCTAGCGATCTGAATGTTCTAGTGAAAAATTGATTTATCAAGTAATTCGACAGATATTTGTTTACTATATGTTTTGACCACTGTTATCGGGCCGGCGCTTCAAATCCCTTCAAGCCCACTTAACTGGCCCACCAAAATGTAAGTACTTTTCAGCAATGCATTATGGGTGCGTTTGGATGGGCAATTCCCAAAGCCCCTTAAGCCAAAATATCATGTTCTATGTAGGTGAAACCTACGAACATGTTCAATCTCTCACGTCATGTCATTAGCTTATTGATGTTAGTAAACATTTATCAAAGTCAAATAGAGCATGCAGGCTTACGACAAGATTTTAGCAGGTGAGTTATTAGTTTCCTTCGTGGACATGACATCACTCACTGCAAAGGTCAAGAATTTCACCAGTAGGAGCCTCCGATCTCTATAAGTATAAACTATGTTTATTCGTACATAAATGAATAGAGATTGGTCGAGAAGTTTAGACCGTCTTTTGGCTGCAGTCACCCGAAGAGCCAACGAGACTTTTTTTTCATTTCGGCTGTGAAATTTTAAACGGTGCGAACCTTGAATTCTAGATACCAAACAGAACACAAGATGTAGATGGAGACGAAAAGGAAACTTTATAAGATGTAATTTACTTTAAAAAAAATGGTTATAGATGTATTTACGTAGGAGAGATATTGTTCTTCTAGCCGAGATATCTATTGCCTTAACAAAGGAGGCGTGCAATGCGACCAAACCGAGAATTAGATGAACAGATTTGCATCTTACGAGAAAATCCCTTTCACTTTGACAAGATGGTAACATTAGGACCAGCTATTAATAATACATAAGTCCATACTAACTTCTTCTCTTCTTGGTACTCATAGAGACGTTCTTTCTTATCAGAATGTACGAAGATACGTGGGACTAGGTTTGTCTTACCGTCGCCGTTGTCGGTGACACGCAGGACAATGAAGACGTACTTGATGAGAGGGATCAAGGTGATGGTGTGGAAGATGAGGGAGAGGACGCCCAGGACATCGTCATTGTGCTTGATGCCCTGGCTGAATGTGCTCGAGTACACGTAAAGCGGGGACGTGCCGATGTCCCCGTACACTATCCCTATGCTCTGGAACGCCAGACTCAGTATCACCGGCCACTCCACTGCCTTCAAACATGAGAAATCGCATTCCATTAGTGCCACACTCTTGCATGCGAATCGGGCCTTACACGTGAAACAAAATGAGGCCGGTCTACAGAATTTAATCCACACTTACTTGCTTGGAGCCATGACGATGGTGACCGAGGTACTTAGCAGATTCGATATCTAACGAGTCGTATCTGCGCAACTTGTTGCTTGAGAGCTTCTTCTCATTCATGAGTATCGGAGATGGTGACGGAGAAGCTGTCTCGGCTTGTTGCCTTGCGTTTTCCTGGAATTCTTCGACCACGTCTCCCGACATTTCTATCTCTCTCTTTCAGTCGTAAGACAAAAGGAAGACGAGTCGAGAAAAGGTGGTGGCAGTTGGTTTCGTTGAGGACGAGGATTTTAGTGGTGACGATGGCGGGGTGTCGTATGTATATATATAGGCAAAACTAGTATGGCCACAGACAAATCTTTCGTTCGGAAATTTAGAGTGATTACTAAAGAAAATTCAATATGAACGTGCAGAGAATGAGACATTCCCGAGCCGGGTGCGGATGCAAGACGGGGGATGAATCTGGATAGTTCTTTTGAGGAAAGGAAGTTTCTTGTAAACTTCCGTGACGATTCATGAGAGCTACTCCCATAATTTTTATTGAATTTTATTAACGATCGAAGCACTCATTAAGCAATCGATTAATAAAATTTTACAATTTTCGATGCACTTATTACCCTTGTATATGCACAATCAATGTCTTGAATATTGAATCATTTCAAATAAAACATACTTAGCAAGTATTTCGAGGAACTCACTAATACCACCCATCTTTATTTTACAACGATAAAATTGACTTTGGATAAAAAGAAATTTGGAATCATAGTTGATCCCAAAGAATTAGATAAATGGTACTAAAAGCATGCTTGGTCGCCTATGACGATCATGATGGAGAGATCTGTCTCTATATGAACCATCCGCAACTGCAGAGAGCTTGACAAATTCAATTTTGAACTGCGACCACTTTCTAGGTGTCCAGCATTTTCCAGTCCATAGAGAGTCATTCTCGTGCTATATATTTGGAAGTCTACATCATTGTTGACTAAATTTAATGACCGACGCATGTTTTGATTTATATATCAATGTTTGTACACCCAAAAGAAGAAAAATGACAGTAGTAGAATTGTAGGCATTGTCAAAAGTGTTCTTTTGGGGACCATTGAGCAGATCCCACGCTAATTCGTGCTAAATATCCTACAAAGCAACGCTGTTGGTAGCAAGCAAAGCAGATTAATTAACTAAACCCCTTTTCCCCTCGATTATGCAATTGCTCTAATCAAAATGGTTCATTGTATCTTTCGGTGATGATCGGATCCCTGTGATCAATCAAAATTGCTTATCTCGAAGCTATTGACCAGACAGCTTTAATAATCAGGTGACTCTTTTCATCAGAGGTTTAAACTATTAGGCTGATTCGCTAAGCTCAATTATGGCTGATGCTTGATCAAGATGCTTCTTTTTTTAACTTAGACGACATCCTTTGTTATTTCGTACTAGAAGATTTACATTATTCTTCTATTTCTTTGAGAATTAATCTTGCATGTACAATATGGGCTTTCACCATCCCATTTTCCTTATTATCTTCCATTGTTGATTGAGTTATATCATCTTGAAACAAGCCACCAAAAAAATAAAAATAAAAAAAGCCTTCCAACGGTTTTTTTATTTCTTTACACAAACTATTTGTCCCTAAAATCTAAAGGTATGAGAAAATGAATGACGAATATTTATATATGTATAACAGATAACTTATTTATTCTTATTGATACCTTTTATTTTTTAAGTGGTCTAAATGTGGTCCCGCAGTTTCAAATTTTGCCTTGTTCTTTATTTACTCTCTACGTCAATAATGAATAAATCTCTTTAGAGATGGACCAACAAAGTGCCAGGATTGATTATGCTGCTGCATGAACTAATTAAATAAAGTGTGTTAGCCTTATATAGACCCTTGACTCTTAATTTATCCATAATCTCTTTACTAAAATCACAAAGCACCTACTTTGCCAAGTTTATGACGTCCAACTATCATATATTCCTTCATTTTCTTTCAAAGAGGAAAAAAAAAGAATAATATAATTGTGCCTAAGTCTATTAGCTTACTTTTTTATTTCGTGGCAGCACGAAAACTTTAGTTGGAAATGAAAGGAGGACCGTAGAATAAAGCATCAAATTAGATTTGGAACAATGGTTCCAAATTCTTTTAAAAATTGCAATTTGGTCCTTCTACTTATTGAGGAGCACGTGTCTTGTCCACTTACTTTTTTCTATTGTCAAATTTTGCCCCAGCAAAAAGTTTAAGTCTTTCCCATAACTTTCGCTCGAATCCATTAAAGATAAGACAAGTCATGTGATGACGATTCTAACTTTCTCCAAAAAAGAATGATATATGTCCGTTTGGTTGCATTTTTGGGGAAAACCTTTGAAAAAATGGAAAGGACTTTAAGTTAAAGAGATTTTCCAAAATGCAAATTGTATTTGTTAAATTGTAGTTTGAAAGTCCATTGTGAAGTACTTTTGAGTAAAATGGTGTTTGGAGAGATTACATTTACAAATGACTTTTGTGATTGAAAAAAGAAAAAAAAAAAAAAAAAATTGTCAAAAGAAAAATAAAAGAGTTGGCCGGCAAGGTAGGTGGCCACCAGCGACCTCAGGTAGCCTTTGGAGACAACCGGCGAGGGCTGCCTGGGGTCGAGCGACCTTAGGTGGCCCTTCGCAGAGGTGGCCCGACCCAGATTTGGGTGCCTCAAGGCGACCCAGATTTGGTCGGCTACCCAAATCTGGGTTGTGCCTGAGGTTGCGCAACCCAGAGTTGGGTTGCGACGATGTGACTTGCGGACGGTTGCTGCAACTGGCCGAGGTAGCGCAATTGGCCAGTGACGGTTGCTGCGACCTTGTCAACCTCTCTCGAGCTTGTTGCTAACCAGACACACACCACTGGAGAAGAAGATGAACAGTAGACATGGGGTTTCTGAAAATGCTAAAAGCCTAAGGCAGCCTAGGACCTACCTTGGGCTTTTAGCATTTGCAAGGCAAACTTTGCCTCTAGGTGGGTTTAAAAAATGAAACCAAACACCTAAAGTTCCTTGGAAGCCCAAAGTTTCTTCCCAAAGCCAATTCCAAACGCAGCCTAAATGGGACTTCGAATGAGTTGTTTGTTCATCTACAATAGAATTGTATATAGTGGAATTAATCTCAACGAGACTCTCCATTTGATTGTAAGGACTTACATGTAGGCATTACCTAGTTAATCTTGATTTATCGTTCCTTTTCGATCTAAAATAGAAATGTCATCAAAGTATTCTACTATAATTGACAACAGTACAAGAATTAGTTTTGCCATTGAATAAAATACATGTATCTAAGGACTTATACATGGAGCGACAATGTAATTTTCTTCTATATCTCGTACGTGTAGGTATTACCTATCGATGATTGATGCTAAATGGATCACAATTTGTACATATTGGCTCCCAATATCAGTGGTCATTGCTAACTCCGCACTTTCCATCAGAGATTTTGAAATCAAACTCGTTAACAAAAAAGACTTAAGATTGCCATCAGAAAATAATATAAGAACTAGAATTGTGACATAACCAAATATAAAGACCAAAAGTGGACTCTGGAAAATGTATGAGTACCGAAAGTCTAGTGTTCCTTGTTCTTCTTTATCGGAATGATTTAAGAAGGGTTACAGGCAGTTACTTTCCAGATTTATCCAATGCACGTCGGCCCTTGATAGATAGCAAGGGTTCAGCAATTAAACAACATGCCTACGAGTTGTGTCATATGATGCATCCGTTTCTTTTTCTACCTAAATCGATTTGGTCAGAAATAGGCATTGAGTAAAGGTTCATGAAATTAAAGGAGATCCATCAATATGAGTTTCTCAGAAAGAGCAGTCTCTTCATTGCGGCACATCCTTCGTGTTTGAGGCATTTCGTACCCACTCCATTGATGTAACTGCAATCTACTTGCAATTCTAATAGAGGTGGAGAGTTTCTTTGTCTAAAGAAGGACAAAATATGTCACTTCAATTAGGCACGAGGTGGGAGGTGATCAACGATTGATAACCGCTTGCCTAATGCCACTGAAAACTAGTGCCCACCTAGCAATCATTTCGGACCTCTGTTTTCTTATCTGGGGATATGTGTTGCTTTGTTTTTAGTAACACCATAAAAAAAAATCTCAAATTGATGCATTCTTATAAAATTTACTCTAAGTTGACTTTCTTGTCACAAAAATCTCAAATTAGTACACTTCTTCCTAAAACTAAATTTTGTTTCGTGAAAAATCTCAAATCGATATATTTAAACAAATCTACTCTCTATTAAGTCCTATTCAGTATCCTCATTAAATTGTTGGCATAAAAAAATGTGGGCAAACAACTGCAATGATCGGCATGTAATATGCATACGACATGGAAATTTAGGCATTATTTGGTAACCATCTCCGAAACAATTGTTTCTATCCTTTTGTTCCCTATAATGAAAAAAGAACAAAAATCCATTCGGTAAAATTTTTATTCTCGGGAACAAAAATCTATTTTTTTTTAGAGAATAAATTTGGAATAGAATCAAAAAGTAGAAAAAAATTACTTTTTATTTCCGGGAACAATTTCAAAAATTAAGCCTAACTTTTTTTTTTCTTTTTTTTCTCCTTCTCTCTTCTTCTTCCTTTCAGTCCCAACTGATCGGCCACTGTTGGCCATCGCTATCGCCGCCAGTGATCAACTCGGCAAGATCCGATGACCTTGCCGTGGCTAAGTGATCCAACGAGGCTTGGCCTCTCCAATTAGTGCAAGGCTCGGCCTTACCTAGCCATCGGCAAGGCTTAGCCTTGCCAAGGCAAGGCAAGGCTGATCTTGCGTTGCATGGGCAAGGTTGAGCCTCGCCTAGCCATTGGTGAGGCCAAGGCTCACCATGGCCAGGAGAGCCTTCGACAGGCTCACCAGATCTCGCCTAGCTGATTGCCAATCACAGCGGCCGGCGACCAACCACAAAGGAGGAAGAAGAAGAAAAATGGGAAAAAAAATAAAAAGAAAAAGGAGAAAAATAAGAAAAATATAGTAAAAGTATTAAAGAATTAAGAGAAATAAAAAAAAAATTAAGAATCCTACTAAACACATTTATATTCCAAGAATATAACTTTTGTACAGTTATCAAACGCTTTCTTTTGTCCAGAAATTGTTATCGGGAACAAAATCAGAAAAAAAACCATTTATGATTAAAAAATTATCTCGAGAATAGAATGGTTACCAAACGCGCCCTTAATGTGAAGGGGTCTCCTAAAACATCATTTAAAGGAAGCCAGAGCTAAAGAAAATGAATTAAGATTGGGAATTAGGGAAAAATTAAATCTATTCCTTCACACTCTCTTTGAAATCACCAAAATCTTATACAAAATTGAGGCATGACCACAAATTTTAGGAAATTTCTCAATCTCAATTCATTTTCTTCAAATTTGACTTCCCCAAAAAAATATTGATTAGGAGACCCCTTTATGTTGAATTTCCATATTACACGCCGAGAATCCAAGTCATTTGTCTACTTGTGTGTTCACAGTCAGCAATTTAACAAGGATATTGGGCCGAAGTTAATGGAAGTAAATTTGTCAAAATATTACTAATTTAAGATTTTTTTACACGAAAACTATTTTGTAATAAATAAGGCTCATATATTTTTTGTGGTATTAATCCTTTTTATATTGTCAATTGTTAATGGCTATCTTGTGTAGTGATTGACATGAGGTGTAATGGAAAGTAGACCATAATTTCTCAAGGAATACCTAGGGAGGACCCAAGTCATCTACATGCATAAGACTCGTGCAAAGACAAGCTCATCATTTCCAGAATAAGAGGATTTTCGGATGCCAGAATTGGACGAAGCCCATACCAGCGCTCCAAAGCCACGGTCATTGAACTAGAATTATGGCTATACGCTTTAGCATGATGCAATAAAAATGAAATGGATGACTTCCCGCTGATCAAATAACTGGTTCTAAGCTTAAAGTAGACGACTGTACAACTGAAATGAATCAAATATTATAAACAGCAAGCACGGATCGATTCTTCATGGCAGATTGCAAATGATATTCGGACAATGAGATGACCATGGCTTTTCCATAACACTGCATATCTTTGCTTCGTGTCGAGCTTATAACACCATTACTGTCACGCCCCGAACCTCGAGCGCGCCAACATCCCACCATGGTCATGCAAACGTGACATTCCCAGGTAGTGTCGCTGACCCCATTCATTTCTTATTGCGCAAGCGAAACGTATTATAAAACCCTTGACAATAAAATACGGGATAGAAAAGCAGGAAGCAAAACCACAACATAACACTTTCATAATTCAACAGAATTACAAACATAGGTCTACGGCCAAAAGTCTACAAAAGACCAGCTCTTAAAAATGAATTGTCCTACGACCTACAAGTCGGACACGTTCTCTAATCCTTATGACTTCACCTCTGCAATTCCTCAAGGCCAACCAAAGTTATCTGTCCGCTCCGTCCACCAGGGACCTGAAATTTTAATCCCACAATCGGGATGAGACATTGTCTTAGCAAGTTCAACCCCTAAACCCCTTATATAAAGAAAATACGCCCAAAGGTGGCCTAGCCACATCACACAGAGAGCTTACCTCGCCTCAGTCTTCATCTGCAGGTTAGTACAATTTATATAATTCAACCACGTGCAATTATGATAACCAAACAACCGTGGCACAATCACATTATCAGAACAATTCAACCACTTGGATCGTTTCAACGATCAATCGACTCGGCCGATTACATGTCATTCTAGCAAATCAATCACCGCCTCCAATCACGACCCTATAGGAAGGTTTAACAACTAGTGGCAATCATGGCCCCACTTGGCAAAATTAGAATTAGTGGCATCACGGCCCCACTCGGCACAACCTTTAAAAGGTGGTAGATCCCGGCCCGATGGGCACGACCTTTAATAGGTGGGAAATCATGGCCCGGTTGGGCGCGACCTTTATCAGGTGGCGAATCACAGCCTGATTGGGCACGACCTTTATCGGGTGGCGAATCACGGCCCGATTGGGCGCGACCAAGTTCAATTTGGTGGCAACTCTCGGTCCAACTGGCACAACCATACTTCAGCGACTTTCTAAGTTCACTCATAACCACTTCACGGTTATTTTTCCATCAAATTCCGACATTTGGGATTTTGTAAAAAGAATCCATATTTATCGTAATCACACTCAATTTGTCACAACCAATCATCTATTTCAAATTCTAAATGCACAGCAGTGATCGACACGAAATTCTGAGCAACCAGGATCAAAAATAATTTTTCCATTTTTTTAAAATAATAATATTTTAATAATTTCGGAATATAATATAATATTATAAATTCCAGAATTTCAAAACAATTAAATAATTCAAAAATAAAACCCTGTTATGTCCCATCAAGGCTTATTATTAAATAACTCTCTTAGCCTTAATTAAACATGTTTAAATTAAACAAACATCTTAATCTAAATCACAATTAAATAAACTAAACTAACCATCTAAGCTTACTTAACTTAGACTAAGCACACTTAGGGCATCATTAACCGTCTAATCAAGATTTAGTGAGCTAAACTCACCAGATTAGCGAGCCGAGCAGACCAAAACGACGAGGACGCCGAGGGGAACAACTTTCTTCAAAGCGGGCCAAGCATCCAGGGTCGGGAAGCCGGCCAAAACGGGCCAAGATCGGGCTGCCATACCCATTTTTCTTGGTTGTTGGTTGCGGTTGGACGGAGGTGGTTCAGCGGCAGTTCGGGCAGAGGAACGGTCGAGGAGGACTGGCGGCTGCTCGGGTGGTGACTAGCGGTAGCTCCGGCGACGTGTAGCAGTGTCGGGCGGCTGTGGGAGGCGGACGACAAGCTGGAACGAGCGGATGAAGGCGACAAGCAAGCGAGCTGACCGGCGGAGCAGCGTGCGAGCCTCCTCACACGAACGGGCGACGACCGCGACGGCTCCGGCGAACAGCGACGGCTGCGACGAACGGGCGGAAGGGGGGCGTCGGGCTGGCTGGTTCCGCACGCAGCTTTTTCTCTCCCTCCTTCTCTCTCCTCCCAAGCTTGAAAATGAAGTGTGATTGGTGGAAGTGATGGGCCCTTTTTGAGATTAAATCTACACCTTACACTTGTCAATTTCTTCTTAACTTTGGCCCAACCACCATGACCTAGGGTGAGGTCATCTTCCACTAATTTCAAATCCTCCACAACTATCTTCAATAAGTCTAATTTCTTTTTCCGCCGAGACATGAAATCTTGTACGCTAACTTCTTCAATTCCAATCAATTCTCTTCCAAATGAGTACAATTAAAGTTCATAAATTAATCCAATGTTCCTAATAAGATTTGTGACACACCACGACTTCTAATTTCAAAATTCGATCTCAATTTCACGGATAATTTCACTTTGGCACGATAGTAGCGCGTCTTGATCTACCGGGGAACTTTTAGAAATTTTCATGCATTTGACCTGTGGTTGATCAATTCAAGCCACAATGTACATCTTTGAAACATTGGTGACTTTTGGTTGTCGAGATAATTTCAAGGTTTCAAATACGGACACAGGGTACCCAATCGACAGAAAAGTCGATCCAGTGCCGATTGACAAGAATTGTGCAATCTAGTGGAATCACCCACACCTGATCACATGCCTCCGTCGAGTCGACCTATCTCCGATCTCTAATCGATTTTTAATTGTGCCGTAATGACCCTTGCAGATTAGCTCGGTCGAAAAGTCGCTTCCTGGTCAAATTCTCGAGTCCGATGCATTAGAATTTCTTAACGACTTCACCTGATAGACTAGTTTTCACATGAGTGGCCGACTCAAGGAAATGAACTATATGCGTACCAACGAAATGCCCGTCTCAATTTATTGAAAATAGAATTAGAAAATCGGGATGTCACAATTACTCTGTTGTTTCCACTTTACCGATCTGGCACCATTACAGCATAATATCGGTGCATATTAGCCAAAGAATAGAAAGCAAATTCGGTGCAGGATTTTCCTAATACCTTCATAACATAATATTTGATAGAAAACTAAGATATCAATACATAGTAATAAGCAATTAACATTATGCTAATCGTTATATAAGGAATAATGTTTAATATATATATATATATATATATATATATATATATATAGACCATCAAGTAACATAATTAGTACCACATCAATTGTCTACTTATTATTTTATATTTTTCTGGTTAGTTAAATAACACGTGATTATGTCAAAGTAATTGCAATTGGTATTATCAATGTATAATTAAGACATGTATATTTTCTAATATATATATAACTCATGATTAATACTCTAACATTCATATTATAAGTGAGAGAAAGGAGATGGATAATTTTGGGCAAAAGATCTTTTCAAGTGTCATAACTTAGCACAAAGGGACACTTAAATGCCATAACTTACGAAAGGTACACTTAAGTGCCTAATTTTAAGAAAAATGGGACACCTGAGTGCCACATCTGGTGAAGCCGACTGGAAATCATACATGATAATTAAATATTAATATTTCTCGCCGAGGTGGCTCGACAGAGAGTTGACTCAGCTTTAATTCACCCAAAATGACATCATTTTGGCATAATTTGAATTTTAATATAATATACAAATTAATTAAATTAAATTAAAAACAAAAGAATAATATAATTTATATTTATTTAAAATAATTTTAAAAAAACGGAGGAGAAGGAGGAAGGCAGGCCGGGGGGTTGAGCTCTTGTCGCCTCCATGCTGTCATCGGAAGGTGGGGAGGGTCGATTGGGGCCGCGAGCCTCGGCCGAGGGCGGCGGCCCTAGCCGAGTAGCGTTGAGGGCCTACGTGCCCTTGCCCGATCCGATAAGGGTTGTTAGCCGAGCAAGGGTCATCGGCCGAGCGAGGGCGGCGACCCTCGGCCAAGGCTCGGTGGCCCCAGCCCTTGCCGTCGGCTACCTCTCTCCTCCTCCTTCCCCCTAGACATCGGCTGTCTTCCCTTCTCCTCCTTCCCCCTCGTCGGATCTAGGCAAGGGCCGCGAGCCCCTCGCCAATCTCGGGCGAGGGTCGACCCCCTGCCGGGCGGCGGCCCTTGGCTTTGGCCAGAGTGAGGCTGCCGACCTCGCCCTAGATTGGGGTGAGGGCTCGCGGGCCCTCGCCACCGGTCGGCCGGGGTTGCCGGTCCTTGGCTAGGGCCCGGTGACCCCCCAACCCTCCCCCTTTGTTGCCGACCCTTGCCGGCGGTGGCGGCTCAGCCCTCCGCCGCATCCTTTTAAAAAAATTTAAAAATTATATAGTTTTATAAATGTTTTAAATACATTTAATTTAATTAATTGTTATATTTATTTTTTACCACGTCGCATCAAAGTGATGCCATTTTGCACTTGTTCCGCGGAAAATTGACACGTCGCGTTTTGGCTAAATTTTGGCCGGATTGGCACTCAAGTGATCCGTTTTGCTCCGATTTTGACACTTAAATGTACATTTTGTACGTCATAGCACTTAAGTGTCCTTTTTTGCCATGTTATGGCACTCCAGGGGTGTCACGCCCCGAACCTCGAGCGCGCCAACATCCCACCATGGTCATGCAAATGCGACATTCCCAGGTAGTGTCGCCGACCCCATTCATTTATGATTGCGCAAGCGGAACGTATTATAAAACCCCTGACAATGAAATACGGAATAGAAAAGCAGGAAACAATTTCACAACCAATCACTTAACATTACCGACGGAGTTACAAACGAAGGCCTACAGCCAAAAGTCTACAAAAGACCGGCTCTTAAAAATGAATTGTCCTACGACCTACAAGTCGGACACGCTCTCCAATCCTTGTAACTTCACCTTTGCAACTCCTCAAGGCCAACCAAAGCTATATGGCCTCTCCGTCCACCAGGGACCTGAAATTTTAATCCCACAACCGGGATGAGATAATGTCTCAGCAAGTTCAACCCCCTAAACCCCTATTAGAAAGAAAATACGCCCAAGGGTGGCCTAACCACATCACACAGAGAACTTACATCGCCTCAATTCCTTCATGCAGGTTAGCACAATTCAAATCTCTCAATCACAAATAGTAATAGTAACTTAAACAACCGGAACGCATTCACTTTCATATAACCAACAACCACGGGGGTCCTGATTATAAGACTAAATCGTTATGACACGTCCCATTCCATGTCGCACAATTCCATCCCATAATCCGACCCATCAACAACACTCAACATGTATTCCAATTGTCATTCACTGCCAAACAAGGGCATAGCTTACTCGCAGGTCGGCTATCTACTAACATTACAGCAGTTCTAGAAGAATAAAGGTCCGCCGGTCTCGTCACTACATCATTCGAAGAATAAAGGTCCAATCTCGCCACTACCGCGACCAAGCTTTTCAACCAGAACACGACAATTCAAAATCGACCCCTGTACACTTTACATGTCACTCATGTAATCCAATTACGATATTAACCATTAACAATCCAATTTCAATGCCAAACTCGACACTTGGGATTTTCTAAATAAAATCCATACTTTTCACAATCCATACTCAATTTATAATATCCAATAATCAATTTCAAAATCTGACTTCACAAAGCGGCGACCGGCACGAAATTCTGAGAATTTAGGGTCTTAACAAAATTTTCGGAATTTAATAATTAATTAAATTTATTCCGAAAATAATTAAATAATAATATTTTAATAATTTCGAATAATATAATATTATTAAATTATTAAATAATTTCGAAATATTTAAATAAATCAAAAGTAAATTCCTTTATGTCACACCACATTTTATATTAATATAACCACTCACTTAACCTTAAATTAAACACAATTTAAGTTAATCAAACACCTTAATATAATATATACTTAAATAAATTAAACTAACCATCTAATAACACTTAACATAAACTAAGCACCTATAAAGCATCATTAACCCTCTAATTAAGGTTTAGTGAAACTCACCGGATTAGCGAGCTGAGCGGACCAAAACGACGGGGATGCTGAGGAGAACAACTTTCCTCAAAGCGGGCCGAGCATCCGGGCTTGGGAAGGCGGCCAAAACAGGCCAAAACTCCGCTGCAATACCCATTTTTGCAGCTACTGATTTGGGGCTGGAGGAGGCGGATCCGGCGCCGGTTCGGGTCGGAAAGGGCGGAGGAGGACCGGCGGCAGCTTGGACGGGCTGAAGGGGAGGTCGACGGCGGCGGAGGGAGCTCCGGCGAAGGCCCGAGCTGCTGGAACGCGGGCTGGCGCGGACGAGGGCGACGAGCAGGCGAGCTGACCGGCGGAGCTGCGTGCGGACGGCGCGCGAGCGGCGAACGGCAGTCCGGCTCCGGCGGTTTGCTATTCGATCTTCGCTGCTGCTTTCGCTCTCATATTTGCTGGAGACGTCGAGCAGAAACTGGAGACGGAGAAGACAGGAGAGAGGGAGGCTGAGGTCCGAGCGGCGAGGCGCGGCCGCGACGGCGGGCGGACGGGCGAAGGCGGCGACGGCTCCGGCTGCAGCTGCGACGGCTGCTGGCTTCCGGTTGCTGGGTTCGAAGCTGGAGAAGAAGATGGAGATGGAGAGTGGTCGCACGGGGGAGAGGAAGAAGAGAGGGAGGAGAGAGAAGGAGGGGGGCCCTTTTCATTTTCTTTTTCTCTTTCTTTTATCCAACAAAAAATGGCCACCACATGACTTAGGATGACATCACACTCCACCATCTCCCACAACCTTATTTCATGGTTTGCAATTCCATTTTCATGGGAAAGATAAAATTTTTACATCCAATTTCTTCATTCTCATCAATTCTCCCAATTGAATCAAATTGAAGTCCATAAAATTAATTCAATGTCACCACACTCTAATTCACATATTCACTTGTCCATAGAACCAACTTAAGTCTCAAAAGCGCGATCAAAAGCGGGCCTACTAATTTCTCGAGCCAAGTTAACCATTTTCTGATTTAATTGCTGAAAAACTCAGCTTGCATGAAAAATCTTCCAAAGATGAGTCAATACTCTAAAATGATTTGTGACACACCCAGGACTTTCACTTTCGAATTCGATCTCAATTCCACTAAGTTAATTTCACTTTGGCACGATACTAGCGCGGCCCAACCTACCGGATAGCCTTTAGGAATTCTCATGCATTTGACATGTGGTTGATCATCTCAAGCCACAATGTACATCTTTGAAACATTGGTGACTTTCGGTTGTCAGGGTAATTTCAAGATTTCAAATACGAACACAGGGTACCCAATCGACAGAAAAGTCGGTTCAGTGCCGATCGACAAGAATTGTGCAATCTGGTGGAATTACCCACACCCGATTACATGCCTCTGTCGAGTCGACCTATTTCCGATCTCTAATCGATTTTTAATTGTGCCGTAATGACCATTGCAGATTAGCTCGGTCGAAAGATCGCTTCCTGGTCAAATTCTCGAGTCTGATGCATTAGAATTTCTTAACGGCTTCACCCAATAGACTAGTTTTCACATGAGTGGCCGACTCAAGAAAAAAAACTATATGCGTGCCAACGAAATGCCCGTCTCAATTTATTGAAAATAGAATTGGAAAATCGGGATATCACAATGGGTTTGCGTTTCGATAATTTTGGAATAACCATTACATCCAGGCTATAGTAAGCTATTATTCGGGAAACATGCAATGCCTATTATAGTAAGCTATTATTTGGTTGTTACCCTGATATTGATATTGATAGTGAAGAGATTGTCTAGTGTGGCATCATGATCTTTCCCTTTTGATTTTGAAAAGGTTTTCCACATAAAAAATTTATTGTCTTCTTCTCTATTTTTTTTCTTTTCAAAAATTTGTGTTCCTACCACTGGTATCTATAGTTTCTTTCTTCATTCTTAACCTCTTCATCGTGGGCTCAAGCTTAACTTCAGAAACTGTAGAGCATCAGGAAAGTAAGTGTTTGTTTGACTGGTGGTCAATATGAAAGTGCATAAGAAGGTAGATATACATAAGGAATGCAAATTTCGTAGATTACATTGTATGAACATTAGCACCAGAGAAGAATTCATCTTCATCCCCACCTTCCCCTCCCAATATATCATTGTGCCCTCTAATGACCCACTTTACGTCTCGAGAGTCTTGACCATAATAACAGTGGTTAACACCATTATCATGATTCATAACATTTCTTTATTCACAATATGATACATCTATCTTTTTCCCTAAAGTTCATAAGTCATTCCAACCTTCAACATTCGCTTGTGTGGAATGTCAAAGATCTTGTCACTTTGCCTCAAGTTCTTCTTCAGGAAGTTGTAAGCATAGTCGATCAAGATCCTCTTCCCCAAACTAGCCCCTTTCCCTGCCACCACCTCATTCTCACCAATCAAGTGAACCACACCCGCACGCCTGGCCCTATCCAACACAGCAATTTCTCCCTCCGTCGCCTCTTGTGCCTTATGATTACATTTATCATTAGCTTCATCATCGATCTCCTTTGTGACCCCATTCTCACAATTCTCTTCGCTCTCTAACCCATCAACCAATTGCTCGTCATCATCCTTGCCCTTGGGTAACCTCACTTGGTGGGTCATAGTCCAGCACTCTTCCAATACAAACTCCTTGAGCCTTTGAAATAGGAGGTTCTCGAACGGCTCGTCGTGCTCGTTCCGTGAGTCAGTGTACCCATACCTCACGATGCACCGGAACACATTGAGCTCCTTCGGCTCGACTCGGCGGAACAGGAACCGCTCTTCTGATGGGACTTTGCTTATTGGGAGTGACTTTATCGAGACGAAGACGAGGACCAAGTGGATGGCGGGCACGTTCTCCACGTAGTGCTTGAAAATAGGGGGGATCCCTTGGACAAGCTCCGAGTAGAAGACTGCGAGCCCTGGTATGCGACAAAGGCAGGCGGGGTCAGTGGCAATCTCCCTAAGCTTCTCTGGCGACAACTTGTGGTCGAGCTCATAGTAGTATTTGCGGCGGTACACGTCGTTCCACACGTACATTACGGTCATAAGGACGGTAGCAAAGGCCAATGGAAGGTATCCTCCTCGGTAGAATTTGTAGAGGACCGAGCTCAAGTAGAGAAGCTCCACAGTGCCTACAACTAGAATATAAGCGATCACGAAGAAGATGTTCCATTTCCATATCATGATCATGATGAGCACCAGGAATCCAGATGTGAGGGTCATCACAAAGACCACCGCTATGCCTGCATGAAACAAATATACATTTTTATTTAGTCTTCACACAGATAAATAATGTCACTCATATGAAAAATGCCTCAAGATATGCTTAATACAGTGAAATTATAGATAGATGAAAACACGACATTTACTGTGATGACCATTGTTCTTGCGATGCCCATCTGAGAAAAGTGAATCAAATAAATACCAAAGATTTTAAATTTTCAGATGCACTATCTTTAGAGGTACTAAACTTTATATGATTTGAAGTGATGTTAGGTAGCTAGGACATGCAAGGGCCAGCAAAAGTGTAAGAACCAATGACTTACCATAGGCATTGCCTATTTTCTCAGTAGTCCTGAAGCCAAGAGTGACCCCAACGCATGCCAACATCAGGAGATAATTAATCTCCGGTATGTAAACTTGTCCTTCATATTTCGATGACGTATGCACAATTTTAACACGAGGAAAGCACCCTAGCGAGAGTGATTGTTGGATGATGGAAAACGTCCCTGAGATCATAGCTTGGCTTGCAATGATCGCCGCCAATATTGCGATCACAAACATCGGCCAATATAAAGGCCCTGCATCACATAAAGTTATAGCCATCTTCAATATTTAAATAGAGATGAACAACCTTAAAAGGATGACTTCGTTTGTAATTAATCTCAAAGAGTTGGCGCGTATACGAAGATCAGAAAATATTCACCTGGTATAGATTCATAAAATGCGTCACTGACAAGGCTGTGATGTTTGCGAAGAAATGAGGCCTGTCCAGCGTATGCCAATATAAGCGAAGGGTATGTCACGGTACACATGCTAATCTGTATCGAACGGACTGTGAAGTGCCCAACATCGGCGAATAATGCCTCCGTTCCTGCATTTTTTTCCAAACTAATCGATCATATAGGGATAATACACCTAACTGAACTTAAATGATTTGGCCAATAAGTAAAGGAGAAAAGCAATCCGATTGTACCTGTTATGGCTAGGACAATGCCACCAAGAGATATCCATCCTTCCTTTTTGTTTCTCTGAAAGTACTCAACAATGTAAATCGGATTGATGGCTTTGACGACTCCTGGGTCGTACTTGAGGAAATTGTAGAGACCAACTATGCCGATAAATGTGAACCAAACACATATGATCGGAGCAAAGCTGTATCCAACTTTGTCGGTCCCGAACCTTTGGACCGAGAACAAGCATACCAGTATCACCACCGAAATCCATACTATCATGTCTGTAAAATATGAAGGTGTTTTGAGTTTTAGGAAGAAAGATAAGTATAAGAGCCTCTACCTGTATAATGATAAACCTGGGGACCAAAGGTCAAGGTTGGACCATCTAAACCTAAAATCACCATTCGGGGGTGAAATTATCTTAATATGTATTTCTTTCTGCTCTAATACACTTGACTCAAACCGCAGATCCTAGTGGGTTATGTTCTCTATATCTTACTTATTTCTCTGTTATCTTGTGATTCTGCTCCGTTGCAAGGTCCTCTTTCCAACAAAAATAAAAGAAGTTTTTTAGGTTGAGATCTGCACTCGGACATTTGGATGCGTTGGAACTCTACATAGGAATGAATTTGTTTAAGTTTTCTCATGCTGCAGGGTATTCAGAGGTTCAAGTGAGTCATTGAATAATAGACTCAAGTCGAGAGATTAATGGTGTTGATGTGATAAGAAATAGTAATACCTTCTGTCACTGCAGAAGTAGCTTGCTTGATCCCTCCAACAGCTGACAGAACTGCAAAGCACACATGGGATTGCCAATCAAACGTTGCAGATTAATTGATTAGATAATAACTACTTTAATTACATATCAGTCCTATGTTATGCAAGCTAGTGTAATTTAAAGGTGACAACTTGTCGATGACAACATGGAAATGAGTATGCACAGTCATGCCACGTTATGTTTGACATGAAGAGATATTGGTATAAATCCAATGTGAACCAAAAGGAAGGCTTAAATTTTGATATCCTAAGATTAGGACTACATAATTGCATTTACTAAATGACGTGGTATGTAGATATGATCATAGGCTAGACTACCCGCTTGGGAATGATTGGAGGTGCGTACCGGAGATGCAAGGAGTGAGGACACCATCACCAATTACCATGGAAGTGCCAAGCATGGTGGCGAAGAGCAAGAAGAACTTGGCGAATTGGCTCTTCTCGAGCTTGGACTTGAGCCTCGATGCCCTGAGCAGGCGATTGCTTGGCAGTTCTAGCCGGAAATTAGACACATCTTGATCTTCTAATTGTTGACTCGGGATCAACCCTACTCTTGCATATCGGCAGATCAGCGAATACAATGCAAATGTCCCTCCTGAAAAGATTGGAAAAAGAAGCAGAAAATAATTTATTCATGTTCATTGGAGATTGATCAACTAAAACCAAAAAAAAAAAAAAAAAAAATCTCCTATACGCCGAGGCATCGTTATTTAATCTTGTTTATTTCAATGATTAGAGCCATTACATTCAATGGATCATGAGTAATCAGTATAACCTGACAAAATTGCTGCTAATCAACCTTAAGTAATAAATTGTTTTTTATTTATTTATTTACGCACTAGTATTCTTGAATTATATTTTAAAAAAAAAGTTTGACTTCATCCTTTTCATATAGTTTCGTATTTTATCTGATTTCGTATAGCTTCTTGCACCGCTGTAATAAAAAAAACAGACTAGCCTATGCAAATGAACTCCCTCAGTTGAACATGAGAAGAGCTGGTGCTTCGACAAGACAAAGACCTCCCTCAGTTGAACATGAACACGCCGAAGCTAAACTTTGACATCAGTGCCTTTTTTTGCTGTACATCACCCCTTTATAGGTCACGCTTTTTGACTAAAATCAACAGAACTTACCCATTCACAAAACCAGACGAAAGTCTCCTGACCTATTTAATGAATCTCATCGATAGCAACGAGTCGACGACCATTCATTCATTTCTTTACAGTTCAATGCACAGCATCACTTCAAAAACCAGTACTGTGGATTGCTCTAAGATGACATGTTATGCCAACTTCTATCGCATTCCAATAGCTTAGCAGGCTTCCAGTTTAATTTTCCCTCAGACAACTTTACGAACTAGAGTCGGCAAAGAGAAAAGATGGGTCTCACGCTAAAAACAATCCTTTTTCTTTGTCCAACCACGAGTGACCCCTACTGCTCGAGACTCTTGCGGTCGCATATGTCCCTCTTTCTCGAGATTGACACCAAAAGGAATGCCCCTACATGGGACCTGAACTAGCTGAAGTCCTCACCGGATGAACCTGAAGTTTTTAACTTGCTTGCTAAGTCATACGAGACAGGCTTTGATTATTTGTTTCGAGTGCGCTCAGTTGTCTTGTCCTTGAAACCCTAGACAAAGTGGCCCATGTGTATAAGATTTGTGGTCGGACAACCGGAAAGAATTCCGGCGAATCTGGAAAGTTTAACAAAAATTTAATTCATCAAGTAATATGACGAGTATTTATCTGTCATATGTTTTGATTAGAGAAATTGTGACTGCCATTATTAAATCCCCTTGACAAACATATCTAATCCACTGAAAGATTATTACCAATCAACAATATATTTTACCATGTTACGTGCCATGAAGGTGAATCTTTCGAATAGATATAAAATAAATTAAGCACTCGATGACATCGTCTTGATGACCATATTATAATTTAAAAACTATGCCGAATTAGGGTCCCAAGATTGTGACTTTGATTGAACAATTTTTTCTAGCTGGGGCAAAAGAATCAAAGTCAAATAGAGTATGGACAACATTTGAGCAGGTGAGTGTTTCGTCTCCTTCGCGTGCACGAAGATCTCTCACTGCTCTGGTCCAGAATTCCACTAGTGGAAGCCTCTGATGATATAACAATATAGACCATTGGTTTTTCTGAGAAAAAACCCTAGATAAACAAAGATTGGTCGGAAAGTGCAGGCCCTTGTTTTGGCCGCAGTCGCACAAAGAACCAACAAAAACTTGGTTCTATTCTAGCTGAAGAATCCTCGAACCAAAGTAACCTTGAATTCAAGATTCCAAACGAACATGGCATGGAGACTGAAAAGAAACTCATACTCGACCAAAGGCCAGATGCTGTGTGTTCTCCTAATTGGCATCACTTATCAATGCCACCGACCCAGAACCAGATGATCCCATCTTGACACATGAGGAAATCCCATCGCTTTGACAAGACAGTAAGATCATGGGTAGTGATTTTAGAGGATGAGTTGATCTTATTTGTCATTGAATTCACATGACATGTGGTAATTCATGCGCTTCACAAAGAATAATGCTCTTTATGCTAACTAATTTTACTTTAAAAATTTGGATTTACGATGTAATCTGATCTAACTCCACGCATCACCGCAAACTACTGTGAGATCTTATGACAAAATAAATCAATGAAAATCTAATGGATGCCCATTTTATGTGGAAAACAGTAGGTATCTCAGACATCATTTGATACTTTTCACTCTAAGATTCCATAAGTCCATACTAACATCTTTCTCCTCTTGGTAGTCATATAAATTGGCGGATCTAAAAAAAAAAATGTCTGTAGGAAAATATGGGTAGGTTTCTCTTACCGTCGCCATTGTCGGTGGCTCGTAGGACGATGAAGACATACTTGATGAGAGGGATTAAGGTGATGGTGTAGAAGATCAGGGAGAGGACACCCAAGACGTCGTCATTGTGCTTGATGCCCTCGGTGAAGGTGCTCGAATATACATACAGCGGGGACGTACCGATGTCGCCGTACACTATCCCGATGCTCTGGAACGCCAGATTCAGTATCACCGGCCACTCCACCGCCTTCAAACATGAGATATCGCATACCATATTTACTAAACTGTTTGATAAATCTGACTCTCAAAATTTTAAACTGCGAAGAGAAGTTCAATGTTTGGAATTTAATCCGTACTTACTTGCTTGGAGCCATGAGTCTGATGACCCTGGTATTTAGCAGATTCGACGTCTAGAGAGTCGTATCTGCGCAACTTGTGGCGTGAGAGCTGCTTGCCGTTGACGAGCAGTGGAGATGGTGACGGCGACGGGGAAGCTGTCTTGGATTGTTGGCTTTCGTCTTCCCGGGATTCTTCGACCGCGTCCCCCGACATGTCTGGCTCTCTCCCGAAGTCGTCAAGACACGCTCGCCCACGGGCACGGAGGCGGGCAGGAGAGACAAAGGAACGGGTAGACACAGGGTGGTGGCGAAGGGTTTCGCTGAGGACGAGGTTTTCAGGGGCGAAGATGGTGGGTGTCATATTTATATAGGCAAAAACTAAGCAAGGCCACATGTAGACAAACCTTTCGTTCGAAAGTTTAGAGTGATTACAAAGGAAAATTCAATATGAACGTGCAGCAACAGAGACACCCTGAGCCCGTTTGCTGACGCAAGACACGGGGATGAATCTGGCTCTTTTGAGGGATGAGAAACGAAGAACTAGTTGTTTTAACTTGCGTACCTATCCAATCTTTTCTCAGGTCGGTCGTTTTCCTTGATTGCATCTACACTTACACCAATTACATTGAATTTTGTTAACAATGGCTCTGGAAACACTCGTTAAATACTCAATTAAGAAAATTATATAGTTTGCAGTGCACTTATTACCTTCATGTGTATGCACAATGAGCGTTCTGAAAATCAAATCATTTCAAATTACGTATACTTAACAAGTGCTCTAAGAGACTCATTAACATTACCCATCTTTTATCTTAATGGCTAGAAAGTTAAGACTTCGGATGAATAAATTTGTCAATCATACTTGATCTCACGTGATTTTATATTGGATAAATTGCATGCTTGGTCTCAGCTGACGATCGTGATAGAGAGATCTGTCCTTACACGAGCCATCCACAGCTTGAGAGAGAGCTTGACAAATTCAACTTTGAACTACGCGCACCTCTAGGTGTCAGCATTGTCCAATCCACAGAGAGAGATTCTCGTGCTGTAGCTAGTCGTGGTCACGTGCGACATGTGTATCCGTGGCAATATTTTTGGAAGTCTACATTATTGTCGACTAAATTAATTGACGAAACACATGTTTTTGATTAATATATCAATGTTTGTACTCCCGAAAAGTAAAAAATTGACAGTCGATGAATCGTAGGCATTGACAAGAGTGTTCTTTTGGGGACCATTGAGCAGATCCCATGCTGATTCATGCGAAATATGCTACAAACCAACGCTCTTCGGAGCAAACAAAGCAGATTAATTAATTAAATCACCTTTCCTTTAATCAAGCAACTGCTCTAATCAAATTGGTTCACTGTATCTTTCGGTCATGATCGAATCCCCGTGACAATCACGATCGTTTATTTCGAAGCCATTGACCACATTTGAATAATCAGATGACTCTTTGCGTCCAAGATTTAAGATATTAGATGGATTGGTTGAGCTCAATTAAAGCTAGTGTCTGATCAAGATGCTTCATTAGAAAATAGACAAAATCCTTTAGTAATTCCTTACTATAAGATTTACATGTTATGGATTATGAATTTTATTCAGATAAACATATTATAGATTATAAATCTTGTGATATCCCAAAATTTGATTCTATGTCGAAATATATGAAATGTTATTTCACCAATGCACTTATAGTTATTTTATTCTGAACTGATTACTCATGATTTAACTAATCTATTAGGTGAGACCGCTCGATCATAGGATCAATAAGGGCCAATACTACACTATTATAAGTTAATTAGCAAACAGATATAAATCGATTCAATGGAAGTACCGTGACATCCCGATTTTTCAATTCTATTTTCAATAAATTGAGACGGACATTTCGTTGGCACGCATATAGTTATTTTCCTTGAGTCGGTCACTCATGTGAAAACTAGTCTATCAGGTGAAGCCGTTAAGAGATTCTAATGCATCAGACTCGAGAATTTGACCAAGAAGCGACTTTTTGACTGAGCTAATCTACAATGGTCATTACGGCACAAATAAAAATTGATTAAAGACCGGAGATAGGTCAACTCGACAGAGGCATGTGATCAAGTGGGAGTGATTCCACCAAATCGCACAATTCTTGTCGATTGGCACTTGACCGAACTTTTCTGTCGATTGGGTACCCTATGTTTATATTTGAAACCTTGAGATTGATATTGCTAGTATGAGTACCTAGAGGGGGTGAATAGGTGCCTAAACAATTTATCGATATACGGAAGCGTTTCTTAACATATGATAGAAAGTAAATTCTCTCTTTAATTAACAAAATGAAATACGATCGAGGTAGAGAGAGTAAGGAAGAGAAAATTGAACACGGGATTTATAGTGGTTCGGCTTATTCCAAGCCTACGTCCACTCTTCCGCACTGACAGCCCACCGGCTGGATTTCACTATGATCAAAAGAGGTTACGGCCAGCTTTGCCTTGATTCCACAGTGTAGATGTTCTACCACACCTCCTCAAGGTCTCTCACAAGTATAGACTCTCTTTTGTATACAAGTATTCGCTCAAGGGATTTATCTAAACAAATAGGAGCTTCGACTTTGGAATTCTTCTATCGCGCACACCTCGAACAACTAAGAACGACTTCCTTATATACTCCTTTATGCCATCATACCCGTTGGCACTTACCAAAGGAATTCCTCCAATCTACCCGTTGGACGGAATCAATTAGGAAGATTGTTTGAGCTATTAAAGGAACGTGTTGATAGCCCATCAATCTGTTCGCCCATACAATCGGGATATCGGTTTCCATAAGTAGAACCTTCCAATAATATTTAGACAATCATCGAATCTTGATCATTGAATCAAACTTGATCAATCAAAGGATTCTCGTCGTCTTCTCCACCCACGAGATCTTCTCCGGATGATAAGGTTAAATCTGAACAAAACATCCAGGTTACGGATAACCTTTCTTCAACGGATTAGACTGTCAATGAGGATAGACTTTGAGTCTTGAGTGCGGCTGTCCGGAAGTCTTCGAGACTTTAGCCGATTGAGTCCGCAGACTTTCAGACTAGACTGATGGATACGTTTTGTCAACTTCAAAACTCTTCACGAGGATTTCTCCAACAGAGATTACCTCGATAACCGAAAGTCACCAATGTGTCAAAGATGTACATTGTGGCTTGAATTGATTAATCACAGGTCAAATGCATGAAAATTTCTAAAAGCTGCCCGCTAGATCAGGACGCGCTAGTATCGTGCCAAAGTGAAATTAACCATGAAATTAAGATCGAATTCTGAAATTGGAAGCCATGGTGTGTCACAAATCTTATTAGGAACATTGGATTAATTTATGAACTTTAATTGTACTCATTTGGAAGAGAATTGATTGGAATTGAAGAAGTTGTTGTATAAGATTTTATGTCCCGGCGGAAAATGAAATTAGACCTATTGAAGATTGTTGTGGAGGATTGAGATAGTGGAAGATGATGTCATCCTAGGTCATGGTAGTTAGGGCAAAAGAAGGAGGAGATGACAAGTGGAGGGTTGAGATCAAATCCCAAAAAGGTAGGATGTCACTTCCCCCTTGTCTCCATCATCTTCTTCATTTGAACTTGGAGGAGAGAGAGGGAAGCAATCGGTTGAACCAGCAGCTCACCCCCTCCCCGTGCAATGCCATCCACCCGTTTGTCGCAGCCGTTGCCATCGCCGGAGCTGTTGCGGTCGTCGCTCGTCCACGCGAGAAGACCCGCGCGCCGCTCCACCGACCAGCTCACCGCTTGCCACCTTCGTCCGCGCATTCCAGGTCGTCATCCACCGTCCCGTAGCTGTCCGACACCGCTACACGTCGCTAGAGCTGCCGCTAGTCACCGCCCGAGCTACCGCCGTCCTCCTTCACTGGTTTCACGCCCGAACCGCCGCCGAGCCAACTCCATCCGACCTCAACAAGTAGCTTGCTGAGTGGGTTTTGCAGCCCGGTCATGGCCCGTTTTGGCCGGCTTCCCGACCCCGAAACCTCAGCCCACCTTGAGGAAAGTCGATCCCCGTTACGTCCCCGTCGTGTGGAACCACTCAGCTTGTCATTTGAGTGAGTTTACCTCACTAAATCTTGATTAGAGGGTTAATGATGCCTTAAGTGTGTTTATTAGGTTGATTGAGATTAGATGGATAGATTAGTTTATTTATTTGTGGATTAGATTAACGTGTTTAATTAAGTTAAAGTATGTTTAGTTTAAAGTTAAGTAGGTTATTTTAATATAAGCCTTGATGTGACTTAAAGGAATTTATTTCTGATTTAAATAAATGTTTCAAAATTATTGGATTATTTAATAATATATTATATTCCGAAAATTATTAAAATATTATTATTTAAAAAAAAATCGGAAAATTATTTCTTACCTCAATTGCTCAAAATTTCGTGCTCATGACCGCTGTGTATTTAGAATCTAAATTTGATGAATGGTTAATGCAAATTGAGTGTTGATTGTGATAAATTGAAATTTTATTCATAAAATCCCTAGTGTCGGGTTTGGCACCGAAATTGGATTTTTAAGAATTGATATTGTAATTGGAGTATTTGAGTGATATGCTAAGTATGAATTGTTGTATGATAATCATTTACCAAAATAAAATAAAATTGTTGTATGATAATTAAGAGAAATTGTCTTGAGCTAGTGAACTGGATTTGTCCCTATATGGGATGCCCCTATATGGGATGCCTCATACAATGGATGCGGGTCGCAATTGATTATGGGCCCATGCTCCTTCGGGAATGCCGTCGATGTACTGGCGAAGCCGCGCTCCATGGTGGAGAAGCGATGCCTAGTTATATGTCAGTAGATAGCCAAACTGCGAATAGGCTATGCCCTTGTGTGGCAGTGAATGATAATTGAAACGCTTGCTATGATTGTGAATTATGTGAAATTGATTGTGTTCCAATGGTTTAAGTTCTTATTACTACCTATGATTAAGTAATATGAATTGTACTAACCTGCAGGAAGGAAATAAGACGATGTAAGTCTTTTGTGCTGTGTGGCTAGACCACTCTTGAGCATATTTTCTTTCTAATAGGGGTTTAGGAGGGGTGAATTTGCTGAAACAATGTCTCGCCCCGTTGTGGGAAAATATTACAGGGCCGTAGATGGTTGGACTCTCGGAGAAGAATGGCATCCCAGTGCACATTGTCGAGTAGGTGCACAATTTTCCTGACCTTGGGAGTCATTGGGTCTACGAGCTGATCATGACCACTGTCTGGATTTAGGAAACCGAGGATATCAGGGTACCACATAGGTTTAAGGCATGGTTCTGTTTTGGGGCTAATGGCTTTAGGATTGGTCCACTCAATAGTTTTGATATTCCACTTGCTATGGTGGATGCTATTTTTGGTGAAGGTGTAGTTGACCTTCCTGATGGTAGGGTGGACAACCCATCGTCTCCGGACCAAGTGCAGTCAGATGTGGAGGATGTGGGATCGACGAATGAGTCCAACTAGTAGTCATAGGACTGTTCCTCTTTTTTGGTGGATCGATCCCTGTTGTACAGACTGACCCTTTTTTATGCACATAATCTCTGACCCATTTTTGGTGCATATAGTCCATGATCATGTTGGTGTATGTAAACTCTAGAATTATTATATATGAAAGTATGTTGGGTTTTTTTGAATTGATTTTTCCTGCTGTCTTATCCCGTAAGTTTTGTCAGGGATTTCTTAGTACATTCCACATGCGCATAATAATTGAATGGGGTCCACAACACTACCTGAGAATGTCGCATTTACATGACCATGGCGGGTTATTCACGTATCTCGGGGTTCGAGGCGTGACGTATTCAAAAACAACCCGACATACTTTCATATATAATCATTCCAAAGTTTACATACGCCAACAAAGATCAGAGACTATATGCACCAAAAATGGATCAGAGATTATGTGCATAAAAAATGGTCAGTCTGCACAACAGGGATTAATCCACCAAAAAAGAGGAACAGCATATGACTACTAGTCGGACTCATTCGTCAATCCCACATCCTCCACATCTGACTGCACTAGGTCCGGAGACGATGAGTTGTCCACCCTACCATCAAGAAGGTCAGCTACACATTCACCTAAAATAGCATCCACCACAGCAAGTGGAATATCAAAACTATCGAGTAGACCAATCCTAAAGCCATTAGCCTCACAACGGAACCATGCATTAAACTTATGTGGTACCCTGATATCCTCGGTCTCCTGAATTCAGACGGTGGTCATGATTAGCTCGTAGACCTAATGACTCCCAATGTCAGGAAAACTGTGCATCTGCTCGATAATGTGCACTGGGATGCCATTCTTCTCCGGGGGTCCAGCCATCTACGGCTCTGTAATATTTTCCCACAACGAGGTGAGATATTGTATCAGCAAATTCACCACTTCTAAACCCATGTTAGAAAGAAAATACGTCCAAGAGTGGTCTAGCCACACAGCACATAAGACTTACATCATCTTATTTCCTTCCTGCAGGTTAGTACAGTTCATATCACTTAATCACTTGTAGTAATAAGAACTTAAACCATTATAACACAATCAATTTCACATAATTCACAATCATAGCAAGCGTTCCAATTATCATTCACTACCACACAAGGGCATAGCCTACTCGCAATTCGACTATCTACTGACATATAGCCAGGCATCACCTCCCCACCATGGAGCGCGGCTTCGTCAGTACGTCGACGGCATTCCCGAAAGAGCATGGGCCCAGAATCAACTGCGACTCGCATCCGTTATATGGGGCATCCCATATATGGGCAAATCCAGCTCAGTAACTTAAAACAATTCATCTTAATTATCATACAACAATTCATACTCAGCATATCATTCAAATACTCCAATTACAATATCAATCCTTAAAAATCCAATTTTGGTGCCAAACCCGACACTTGGGATTTTATGAATAAAAATCTCAATTTATCACAATCAACACTCAATTTGCATTAATCACTCATCAAATTTAAATTATAAATACACAGCGGTGATTAACACGAAATTCTAAGCAATTGAGATCAGAAATAATTTTTCAAATTTTTTTTAAATAATAATATTTTAATAATTTTCGGAATGTAATATATTATTAGATAATCCAATAATTTCAAAAAAATTATTTAAATCAGAAATAAATTCCTTTAAGTCGCATCAAGGCTTATATTAAAATAAACCTACTTAACTTTAAGTTAAACATACTTTAACTTAATTGAACACCTTAATCTAATCCACAAATAAATAAACTAATCTATCCACCTAATCTCAATCAATCTAAGCTAAACACACTTAAGGCGTCATTAACCCTCTAATCAAGATTTAGTGAGGTAAACTCACTCAAATGACGAGCCGAGCGATTCCACATGACGGGGATCGACTTTCCTCAAGGTGGGCTGAGCTTTTGGGGTTGGGATGTTGGCCAAAACGGGCCACGATCGGGCTGTAAAACCCACTCGACGAGCTGCTGGTTGAGGTCAGATGGAGGTGGCTCGGCAGTGGCTCGGGTGTGAAACCGACGAAGGAGGATGGCGGTAGCTCGGGCGATGACTGGCGGCAGCTCCAGCGACGTGCAGCGGTGTCGGACAGCTACGGGACGGCGGACGACGAGCTGGAATGCGCGAATGAAGGCGATGAGCGACGAGATGGTCGGCGGAGCGGCGCGCGGACAAGCGACGGCTCCAGCAACGGTGACAAACGGGCGGACGACATTGCACAGGGAGGGGGCAAGCTGCTGGTTCAACCAATTGCTTCCCTCTCTCTCCTTCAAGTTCAAATGAAGAAGATGATGGAGACAGGGGGGAAGTGACATCCCACCTTTTTGGGATTTGATCTTAACCCTCCACTTGTCATCTCCTCCTTCTTTTGCCCCAACTACCATGACATCATCTTCCACTATCTCAATCCTCCACAACAATCTTCAATAGGTCTAATTTCATTTTCCGCCGGGATATAAAATCTTATACAACAACTTCTTCATTTCCAATCAATTATCTTCCAAATGAGTACAATTAAAGTCCATAAATTAATCCAATGTCCTAATAAGATTTGTGACACACCATGGCTTCTAATTTCAGAATTCGATCTTAATTTCACGGTTAATTTCACTTTGGCACGATACTAGCGCGTCCTGATCTACCAAGCAGCTTTTAGAAATTTTCATGCATTTGACCTGTGGTTGATCAATTCAAGCCATAATGTACATCTTTGACACATTGGCGACTTTTAGTTGTCGAGGTAATCTCAAGGTTTCAAATACGGACACAAGGTACACAATCAACAGAAAAGTCGGTCCAATGCCAATTGACAAGAATTGTGCGATTTGGTAGAATCACCCACACTGATCACATGCCTCTGTCGAGTCGACTTATCTCCGGTCTCTAATTGATTTTTATTTGTGCCGTAATAACCTTTGCAGATTAGCTCGGTCGAAAGGTCGCTTCTTGGTCAAATTCTCGAGTCTGATGCATTAGAATCTCTTAACGGCTTCACCTGATAGATTATTTTTCATATGAGTGGCCAACTCAAAAAAAGAACTATATGCGTGCCAACGAAATGCCCATCTCAATTTATTAAAAAAAAAATTGGAAAATCGGGATATCATAAGTACGTAGTCGATTCGCGGGTGATTCCACACGATTATGATATTTGCATCAAACAACGGTAAACCGATTTTTCAATTGATATTATATTCATGGTACATAATTGAACTCTCACAATTACATGGCATTCGAGGGTCATCCACGATTCAAAGAAACACAAACGTAGATCGAAAATTATCGATCACAAGTCAACCGCATGAGAACTCCTAAAAGCCACTACTCCTAAAAGCCACTCAAACGTATTCATGTTCTTTTTCTATTCCGGAAATATAAATTTTATACAGTTACCAAGTGTGTTCAAATGTTCAGAAATTTGTCCAAAGAACATAATGGGAAATAACTATTTATAAGTAGACATTATTCCTAGGAATAGAATGATTACCAAAAGCACTCTAAGATTCCATAAATCCATACTAACATCTTCTATTCTTGGTACTCATATAAATGGTGCTTCTAATAAAAATGTGTGTAATTAATATGGTAGGTTTCTCTTACCACCGCTGTTGTCGGTGGCGCGTAGGACGATGAAGACATACTTGATCAAAGGGATCAAGGTGATGATGTAGAGAATCAGGGCGAGGACGCCCAAGATGTCGTCGTTGTGCTTGATGCCGTCGGTGAAGGTGCTCGCGTACACATAAAGAGGGGACGTGCCAATGTCGCCGTACACTATCCCGATGCTCTGGAACGCCAGACTAAGTATCACCGGCCATTCCACCTCCTGAAGTTTGACAAATCTGACTTTCTCAGAAGTTTGAACTGCGGAGAGGTCGTCGATGTTCGGAATTTAATCTGTACTTACTTGCTTGGAGCCATAACGATGATGACCTGAACATTTAGCGGATTCGACGTCTAGAGAGGCGTATGTGCGCAACTTGTGGCGCGAGAGCTGCTTTCCGTTGATGGGCAGTGGCGGTGGCAACGGCGACGGGGAAGCTGTCTCGGATTGTGGGCTTTCGTCCTCCCGGGATTCTTCGACCGCGTCCCCCGACATGCCTGGCTCTCTCTCTCCCGAAGACATCAAGACGCGCGCTGGCGCACGGGCACAGAGGCAGGCGGGAAAGACAAAGAAACGGTTAGAGACAAGGTGGTCGCGAGTGGGTTTCGCGGAGGACGAGGTTTCGAGAGGTGAGGATGGTGGGTGTCGTATTTATATGTAGGCAAAACTAAGCATGGCCACATGAGGACAAACTGTTGAAAACAAAT
This sequence comes from Eucalyptus globulus, assembly GCA_014182545.1. Taxonomy (NCBI): domain Eukaryota; kingdom Viridiplantae; phylum Streptophyta; class Magnoliopsida; order Myrtales; family Myrtaceae; genus Eucalyptus; species Eucalyptus globulus. Next base: position 12,664,691 of record CM024724.1, on the reverse strand, counting down.
AAAGAACAAATGAAGACAGGAATTTAATGAGGTTCGGCAATGTGCCTACGTCCTCGGACAAAAATTCTCCCACTCTTCTCTTTTTGTGCTGTGAGAGATGATCTACCGTTCTTCTCTATATGTACAGAACAAGGTTGCTGCGATTAAGAAAATAAGTAACCATAAAAGGAAAAATATCCTTGAAATCAAGATGCAGAAATAAGAAATACAATATTCACAACTCCTTTCCAAGTATAGGAGCACGAATTCTGCCAACACAAACCTTTCGTTCGAAAGTTTGGAGTGATTGCAAAGCAAAATTCAAGATGAACGTGCAGCAACAGAGACACCCTGAGCCGGTTTTGCTGACGCAAAATGTGGGGGATGAATCTGGCTCTTTTGAGGGATGAGAAACGAAGAACTCGTTTTTACTTAGGTACTTGTTCAATCTTTTCTCAAGTCGGTCGTTTTTCTTGACCGCATCTATACTTGCACAAAAGCTACTTTCGTAAATTTCATTGGGTTTTGTTAACAATCATTCTCGAAACACTCGTTAAAAAATTGATTAATAAAAATTTATAGTTTGCAATGCGTTTATCACCCCCATGTGATGTACAATTAGTATCTTGAAAATCGAATCATTTCAACTAAAAAATACTTAACAAGTGTTTTGAAGGATTCAATAACATTACTCATCTTTATCGGATAAGTAAATTTTAGAATCGTACTTGATTCCATATGATTTTATATTGGATGAATTGCATGCTTGGTCTCAGCTGACGACCATGATAGAGGGATCTGTTCATACACATGAGCCCTCCACAACTCGAGAGAGCTTGAAAAAATCAACTTTGAATCGCGCGCTCTCTCTAGATGTCAGTATTGTCCAATCGAGAGAGAGAGAAGATTCTCGTGGTGTAGTCAGTCGTGGTCACGTGCGACACGGGTATCCGTGGCAATATTTTTGGAAGTCTACAATATTGTCGACTAAATTTATTGGCCAAACACATGTTTTTGATTAATATATCAATGTTTGTACACCCGAAAGGATCAAAAATGACAATCATAGAATCGTTGGCATCGTCAAGAGTGTGCTTTTGGGGACCACTGAGCAGATCCCACGCTGATTCATGAGAAATATGGTCTAAAACAACGCTCTTAGGAGCAAACAAAACACATTAAGAGCACGTATAGCAACCGGCCAAATAGTATTTGATTACATCTTTTGTTCTCGGAAGTAGATTTGAAACAAAAATCTGTTTTGTATATTTTTTTTCCTGGAAATAGATTTGAAGTAGAATCAAGAAGTAAAAAAAAGTTAATTTTTTGTTCCCGGAAACAATTCCATAATTAAGCCAACCAAAATTTTTTTCTTTTCTTTTCTCTTCTCCTTTCCTTCTTGTCTCTCTTCCTTTTCTCTTCTTCTTCCACCGCCGCCACCATCGGCTGCCGCCATTGTCCCCATCCACCACCGACGGTCGCCGACAACTAGTTGGGCAAGCTTTGGCAAGATCCAACGAGCTCACCAAAGGCTCGTCCAGCCACCGGCAAGGCTCAGCCTCGCAAGATGGGCAAGGAGCCTTGCCTGGGCCTCCCCCGACCACTGGTGAGCCTTGCCTGGCCGGGCGAGACTCACCCAGCTACCAGCTAGCCTCTCCTATCTGGGTAGGGCTCAGTGGAGCCTTGGTTGGGCTAGGCGAGGCTCAGCTTCGCCCAGTTGCCAACGAGACTCAACTGACGAAAGGCGGCCTCACCAAGAGCCGGCAATGCTCCAGTGAACTTGCCAACCAGAGTTTGAAGAAGGAGGGAAAGAAAAGAAAAGAAAAAGTGATAAAATTATTTAAAAAAATTAAAAATATTGTTTGGAGTAGAAATTTTGAAAACGATGCCAAACGTAATTCTATTTTAAGAATATATTAGACAGTTATCAAACATTTTAAAATGCTTAGAAATTATTCCTAGGAACAAAATAAAAATAATCATTTCTGATCAGAAGTTGTTTTCGGAAACATAATAGTTACCAAACACGCCTTAATTAACTAATCCATTTTTCCCTTAATCAAGAAACTGCTCTAATCAAATTGATTCACTGTATCTTTCAGCAATGATGGAATCCCTGTGACAATCACAATCGCTTATTTCGAAGCCATTAACCACAATTCAAATAATTAGGTGACTTTTTGCATCCAAGGTTTAAGCTAGTAGAGCGATTGGTTGAGCTCAATTAAAGCTAGTATCTGATCAAGATACTTCATTAGAAAATAGACTACATCCTTTGTAATTTCGTACTATAAGATTTACAAGTTATGGATTTTGATTCTTCTATTCCTTTAGCAATCACCTTTGCATGTATGTCATCGGCTTTCACCATCCTGCTATTAAGGCTATTATTCAAATAAAAATATTATAGATTATAAATCTTCTCAGACAAACTAATCTTGTCTAAAAAAATATAAGGTATTTGAAATGGGTGAACAATGTATTTGTAGCATATGACTTAACACTTCCTCATACGGTCAAAATAAACTTCACAATTCATTATACGGCAAACATCTTAGTATCCCTACTATTAACAACCTACAATGAGTAGAGCATGGAAAATGGAGTTGGTGAATTTTTCTGCAATTGCAGGTATGTATGTTGTTACCTTCAATGTAAATATGGATTATGAACAACGTAGTACTTATGCATCGTAGGAAGGCAATCAGTTCATGTTAGATGAGTCAAAATTATTCGAGGTGCTAGTTCTTGAGGTGGCAAAAGCAAATGAATGGGCTTTGGTCGCTAACCCTAACAAGCTACTAAATTACAAATGAAATTTCTTGACAGTTCAGGAATTCTGAGCACTTGTGGCTTATGGAAAGTTCAGTATTATCTTTCTTATAAGAAAACGAGAAAAACCAAGAGCGAGTAGTCTAGAAAATGAAGAGGAGACTCAATTTCAGGACTAATTCATAGTTAATCCAGTTGGCATTGCCCGGGGAATGACAATTCTATGGCATGACCAAGTGTAGCGGATGCATTGGCCCAACCAGTTATTGGCTCCGATCATAACCCTCTTCTACTGTCCCTTGCTCAGGAGATTGTAAAACGGAAGAAGAAACTCAGATTGGAGGCTTTTTGGGGCCGAGGATGAGGAATGTGGACAGCTTGTAAGAAGCACTTGATATTCGAGTGAACTGGAAAATAGGGAATTGATGACCAAACTCCTTTTAGTTAAAAAAGAATTATCTAGTTGCAGTACAAATAGATTTTCAAATGCTCGGAAGGATATCAATAATATGAAAAGAGAGCTGCAATTTATTATAAACTCTCCTTCCATTTCAAATGATAATGAGAGATCAAAATGCCTGAAAATGGAGATTGAGAAGAGATCGAGGCAAAAGGAAATGAACTATAATAAGGCAGTCAACCTGTAACGTCAAACCATTGGGGTTCGCCCCAGTGGCCACCTTTTCAACTTGGAAGAGGGAGGTGGGGGATTCAAATCTCCATCTTCTCATGAGGGATTGTGGTGGGGACGATTTCATTTCCGGAGTGGGTTTCGACTCCCATGTCTTGTAAGGAAGCAAGACAAAAGTCGCAAAAATCTAAGAGTGAGTGTTAGAGTAGGATTAGCGTAAAACCAACAAAATAAAATAAAATTGTAACGTCATTGCCATTACCGCAACCAAACGTGTTGTAAGTTTAATATGACTTTCATGGAGATTGACCTCCTTTTAATGGGACGGGCCAGAGAATATCCTAACTTTACTTTACTTATATAGTTCCACGGTTAAAATGCAACAAGGAGTAAATTTTGCAACATAGCATGTCACAACTTTCGTAACGAGTCATTGAAACATAGAGATAGATAGTATGACCATGCTTAACGAAACATGCATATGTAATCTTCTACATGGTTGCTTCGAGGTCGACTTTGATGGGATATGAGAGCGCTTTAAAATTTTAACAAGCAATGATGTTTGACGAAAAGGATAACCTGAAGGTAATAACAACACGCATTAGACTTGAAACTTAAAGTGCTTAAATTGTATGAACTATCTAACTCTTGCATTTTATTAGTTATCTTATTCATGGAAAAGTAATTGTTCAAATTCTTATCTTATTTGAGAGGATTGGAACCGATGCTATGATTTTGCACGAAGACGAGGTAATAACCGATGGACAAATCAGTCGTCAGATCGTCAAGATCATAAAGATACAAACGTGAAGATGTTCTTATTTGGATCATCTCCATTGGATGGCTACAGTTTCATGATCACGAAAGCTTTACCCACTTTCAATAATTAAAGTACCGTAGAGGTTCAATAGACGATATTCATGTATTTATTATAGCTTTATACTACATTTTCATGTTCAACCTCAATATTCTTTCACTGATGCAGTTTCTAGATTACAAGAGTTCAGAGAAAAGAAAACCAAAAATCAATTAGAAGTACGTATACATGACAAGAGGAATGTAAATTTCTGAAGATTGCATTGTATGAATAATACCACTAGATAAGGGATTCATCCTTTTTGCCCCCTTTTCACATTGTGCCCTCTAAAGACCAACTTTACATCTCGAGATTTTCAACCATAATAACAATAATTAACACCTCGATCATGATTCTTGATATCTCTTTATTCACGACATAATATACCTAACTTTTTTCCCTAAAGTTCATAAGTACGTATACATGACAAGAGGAATGTAAAATTCTGAAGATTGCATTGTATGAATAGTACCACTAGATAAGGGATTCATCCTTTTTGCCCCCTTTTTCACATTGTGCCCTCTAAAGACCAACTGTACATCTCAAGATTTTCGACCATAATAACAACAATTAACACCTCGATCATGATTCTCCATATCTCTTTATTCACGACATAATATACCTAACGTTTTCCCTAAAGTTCATAAGTCATCCCGACCTTCAACATTCGCTTGTGGGGAATGTCAAAGATCCTGTCACTTTGCCTTACGTTCCTCTTCAAGAAGTTGTAAGCATAGTCGATCAAGACCCTCTTCCCCAAACTAGCCCCTTTTCCTGCCACCACCTCATTCTCACCAATCAAGTGAACCACACCCGCACGCCAAGCCCTATCCAACACAGCAATCTCTCTCTCCGATGCCTCTTGTGCCTTATGATTACATTTGTCATTAGCTTCATCATCGATCTCTTTTTGGACCCCATTCCTACAATTCTCTGCATTCTCTAACCCATCAACCAATTGCCCGTCGTCATCCTTGACCTCGGGTAACGTCACTTGATGGGTCATGGTCCAATGCTCTTCCATTACAAACTCCCTGAGCCTTTGATATAGAAGCCTCTCGAACGGCTCATCGTGCTCGTTCCGCGAGTCGGTGTACCCGTATCTCACGACGCACCGGAACACATTGAGCTCACTTGGCTCAACTCGGCGGAACAGGAACCGCTCTTCTGCTGGGACTTTGCTTATCGGGAGTGACTTTATTGAGACAAAGACGAGGACCGAGTGGACGGCGGGCACGTTCTCCACGTAGTGCTTGAAGATTGGAGGGATCCCTTGGACGAGCTCTGAGTAGAAGACAGCGAGCCCCGGCATGCGAGAAAGGCCAGAGTCGGTGGCAATCTCCCTGAGCTTCTCCGGCGACATCTTGTGGTCGAGCTCATAGTAGTACTTGCGCCGGTACACGTCATTCCACACGTACATTATGGTCACAAAGACAGCGGCGAAGGCCAAGGGAAGGTATCCTCCTCGGTAGAATTTGGATAGGACTGAGCTCAAGTAGAGAAGCTCCACAGAACCCACGACTAGAATGTAAGTGATGACGAAGAAGATGTTCCATTTCCATATCATGATCATGATGAGCACCAGGAATCCAGATGTGAGGGTCATCACAAAGACCACCGCTATGCCTGCATGAAACATATACGCATTTATATTTAGACCCTCACACAGATAAATAAGATCGCTCGTATGAGTTATATGCATCATGATATGCTTAATATAGTGAAATTATAGATAGATGAAAACATGACATTCATCGTGATAACAATTGTTCTTGCAATGCCCATCTCAGAAAAGCAAAACAAATAAATACCATAGATTTTAAATTTTCAGATGCGCCATCTTTAGAGGTGCTAAACTTTGTATGATTTGAAGTGATGTTAGGTAGCTAGGACATGAGAGGGTCAGCAAAAGTGTAAGAACCAATGACTTACCGTAGGCATTGCCTATTTTCTCAGTAGTCCTGAAGCCAAGAGCGATAGCGACGCATGCCAACATCAGGAGATAATTAATCTCTGGTATGTAAACTTGTCCTTCATATTTCGATGACGTATGCACAATTTTCACGCGGGGAAAACACCCTAGAGAGAGCGATTGTTGGATGATCGAAAATGTCCCTGAGATCATAGCTTGGCTCGCAATGATCGCAGCTAGTACTGCGATCACAAACATCGGCCAATATAAGGGCCCTGCATCATAGGAAGTTATCGTCATCTTCAATATTTAGATGAAAAGATACAACCTTAAAAGGACGTTTTCGTTTGTAATTAATCTGAAAGAATTAGCGTGTATATGAATGTTAGAAGATATTCACCAGGTATAGACTTGAAGAATGATGCACTGACAAGATCGTTATGCTTACGAAGAAACGAGGCTTGCCCAGCATATGCCAATATGAGCGAGGGATATGTCACGGCACACATGCTTATCTGTATCGAGCGGACCGTGAAGTGCCCAACATCGGCGAATAACGCCTCCGTACCTGCATCATATGACGAACTAATCGATTATACCGAGATTATAAACCAAGGGCAGTAAATTAGGGAGCAAAGCAATCCGAGTGTACCTGTTATGGCAAGGACAATGCCACCGAGAGATATCCATCCCTCCTTCTTGTTCCTCCGAAAGTAATCGATGATGTAAACCGGATTGATGGCTTTGACGACTCCCGGGTCATACTTGACAAAATTGTAGAAACCAATCGCGCCAATGAATGCGAACCAAACGCATATGATCGGAGCAAAAGTGTATCCAACTTTATCAGTGCCAAACCTTTGGGCCGCGAAGAGGCACACCAGTATCGCCACCGAAATCCATACTATCATATCTGTAGAACACCAAGATGTTCCAATTTTAGGAAAGAAAGAAGAATTTACAGACACTTCCCCTTCCAGTTTTAGGAAGAAAGAAGAATCCACTTTGCTTATTCACATACAAACCTGGGTCCACAGGTCATGGTTGGACCATCTAAACCTAAAATCATCTTCCACACGGACATGTTTTTCCACGGTAATAACTTCTGTAGGAGAAGATAACTCTCCACTCGGGGGGTGAAATTATCGTAATTTATAAGTTTGTCTGGAGGGACCTACTCAGTCGCTTTAGTTATAATCGAAGAAATTGAAAGAATCGAATAAAGACGTTCGACTTCCTTGGGATGCCAAAAAGATGCCAAGTATGGTGGCCAGGATTCATCATTTCTGTCGGCCCTTTACAGGGCGACGCTAAAGCCATATTCGTACTAATTCGGAGTAAATTAACCTGAGCCCCTCAAAAGAGATGAAATTTCAACATCAAATGAACCAAGTCACGAAATTTCTGAGTAAAACATAAAAGAATATGGACAAAGTGTGGGGTTTGATTCATTTTCTACTTTTTGTGCACCTAAAAAATTGTTTGGCCAAGGACTCGAGTGAGGATGGAACCCGCAGTCGAGGTCGAGGGGTTTTTGGCAAGGTTTCCGACGTCCAACTACACAGGGCTGAACGCTGGGGCTTCTAGGAACGGCCCTGGAGAGAGGACCAGGGAGCCGGGCACAAGGGCTCAGGCTGCCGGGGCCACAGGCCGGGTATGGCCTGTGGCCTAGCCCAGGGCCACGCACCGAGATTTGCCCAGGCGCACTGAGCCTGTTCCGATTGCTCAGCCAACGTCGTGGGATCCCGAAATTCATGTTTTTAGTTCAATTTTTACCTGTTTTCAGGGTGTTATATACGTTAGAGCCTCTTGGAAGTGTTTTCAGAGTTTCGTCTCTTAAATTTTTTTGGGAGGAAAACACTCGAGAATTAAAGTGAAAAAATGGTGAGCAGCAACTGGGTGTATGAGGGGACTTGGTTATGAGGGCTTTCTAGATTTAAGCTAGTGGTACAGGAGCTGTTCTTTCCGTAGCATAAGTACCTCTACTCAGACCGAACCACGCCAATCCCGAGGAGTTATTTTTCTCTATTTCTCACTTATTTCCCCGTTATCTCGCTATTGAGCTCGACTGCAAGGTCCTCTTTCCGTGACAAAAAATAAAAAAAGGTTTGAGATCTCAACACAGACAGTTGGATGCACGGGAACTCTACATAGGAATGAATCTGTTTAAGTTATCTCACGGTGCATAGTATTCAGAGCATCAAGTATGCCATCCAATAATAGAGCAAGTAGAGAGATTAATATGGCTGATGTGATAACAAAATACAATACCTTCTGTCACTGCAGAAGTAGCTTCCTTGATCCCTCCAACAGCGGACAGAACTGCAACACACACATGGGATTGCAAGTCAAACATCGCAAATTGACATTAACAATTGTAACTATGTAATCAGTCGCATGTTACGCAAGCTAGATGAGGCAACATAGACAGATTGTCAATGACAACATGGAAATGAGCGGACACAATCACGCCACGTTATGTTCGATCGGTACATGCTATTCGTCACCGCCCTTCCATAATTGCCAGTTCGCTAAATTTCCTTATTTAACTAAAGAAGCCAAAAAAAATCAGCTGGACCACCCAAATTTGTCTACTGTTTGATCGTGACATGCAGCCCCTGTATATAAGTCAAGAAAATGGCAGGGGGCGATATTGAACCCAATTTCCACCACGAGGTTTGAATAAAAATTGCATGATCGTTGTACTCACTGTCCCTGCCGCCTCTAATTCCGTCTTTGCTCTTTATTTATTATTATTTAACATGATTTAGTAAGAGCTGTTAATAACTCCTAAGTAACCCAAAAGGATGACTTATATTCGGTATGATAAGAATAGGACTATAAAATATCATTTACTAAATAATATGTTGCGTACCAGACATGCATGGAGTGAGGATGCCGTCACCAATGACCATGGAAGTGCCAAGCATGGTGGCGAAGAGCAAGAAGAACTTGGCGAACCGGCTCTTCTCGAGCTTGGACTTGAGCCTCGATGCCCTGATCAAGCGATTGTTTGGCAGCTCCAACTGGAAATTAGATACATCTTGATCTTCTGGTTGTTGACTCGGGATCAACCCTATCCTCGCATATCGGCATAACAACGAGTACAATGCAAACGTCCCCCCTGCAAAATGGAAAAAGGAAAAAGTCGTTCGTGTTCATCAGGAAGAAGATATTGAATTTTTAACCTAATCAGCTAAAATCAAAAAATATATATATTTCAAATATCGATGCATCGTAATTATCCTTGTCTATTCAAATTATTAGAACCGATAGATCCGACTAATCATAATCAATTGGGGTGCGCCGCCATAGCAAAGGAGAGGCTAGCCACGAACTCCCCCGGTTGAACATGAAAGTTCGCCGAAGCTGAACTTTTTGACATCAGAGCCTTTTTATGTATACATCCATCACTTCGCATGTCACCCTTTTTGACCAACTGACAACTTCATAAATCACAAGTCCAGACAATAGTCCCCTGTCCTAATGAATATTCCCTTCGATACCGACGAGTCGACGGCCATTCATTTTCTTTACTTTTCAATGCCCATCACTTAGAAGGCCATTCCCCATAGATTTGCTCTAAAATGACGGATGAAATGTTGACTTCTAACAGACGATACAGATTATCTATAGTTTTCGCATTCCGACGTCCTAACTGACTTCTAATTTACGGCACATTTATTTCATTAAAAAATTTATAAATAAAAAAATATTTATCATCATAAATCAATTAATTTTTATTATCCAAACATTGAAAAGTCAAAAAATAATTTCCACTTTTATAATTTTATAAAGTAAAGCTAGTAAAGAGGAGACATGAGTGCGTGGTAAAAATAACCATTTTATTTAATAATGAGTGACGCCAAGTACTCGAAGACTCTCGAGTTCACATGTGTCAATCTTAACCCTAGATAGAAGCTGAACTAGATGAAGTCCTCACCGGATGAGATTTGGCTCTTTATATTTCAACCAAAAAAAATAAAGGAAAAATATCTTCATAAACGAAAAAAATTTATAATATTTTTGCTCAACCATATGTGACAGGAATTATTTTGTCCCCTGAAACCCTAGACAACTAGCCCATCTTTACTTTATCAAGCCATATGAAAATTTACAGTTATATATATTATAAATATCAACTACAGTGGTCCGGATCGGTATTTGAGATCCCCTCGGACAAGCATATCTCAACCACCAAGAGAGAATCACCAATCGATAAATTATTTATATCATGTCATGTGCCGTAAAAATGTAACTTCGAAATAAATAAAAATGATTAAAAATTCGTAGCGTATCGTCTTGGTCATCGGGTTATACTTAAAGATTACGCTCGACCATCGTCACTTGTGAACAAATTCCAGAATCGAAGTCAGACTTAGTTTCCTCATCGAACGCAAAAATGGCACGTTTCTCTTAGTCAAGAGCTGCACCTAGCAGAAGCCTCTGATCTATGCCAGTTTATTCCGTGTCTTTTTCCTTCTAAAAAGAATAAATAAATAGAGACTGGTCAGAAAGTTCGGACCCACGTTTCTGGCAGGAATCACCCAAAGAACCAACAAAAAACTTTGTTCTATTTCGGCTGGAAAATATCTAATCAAGCGGACGTTGAATTCTAGATACCGCATGGAGACAAAAAAGAAAAGAAACTTTATATTTCATTTGTATAAAGTCGGTGGCTAGATGTATTTGATTTGGAGAGATCTTCTTCTTCTAACACGGATGTCTCTTTGCCTCGACAAAGGCCACGGCCAGCGCAGGCTGTGTTCTACAAACGTGTCGTCACTTAGTAATGCGACGGACCAATCAGATGATCGCACGCCCATGAAAAACTTTGACAAAGATGGTATGATAAGCGTAGTGATTTCTATCTACTTTTAGCGCATAGGTTTGACCTTAAACATTGGAACACGTTACAGTCCGATATAACTCCGCATGTCAACGTAAAATATTACGGAATTTAATGACAGCACGCACGGAGATACGTATGAGTGGGTTTCGTTTACCGTCGCCGTTGTCGTTTGCGCGCAGGACGATGAAGACGTACTTGAAGAGAGGGATCAAGGTGATGGTGTAGAAGATCAGGGAGAGGACGCCCAGGACGTCGTCGTTGTGCTTGATGCCCTCGGTGAAGGTGCTCGGGTACACGTAGAGCGGCGAGGTACCGATGTCGCCGTACACGATCCCGATGCTCTGGAACGCCAGGGTCAGTATCACCCGCCACTCCACCGCCTTCAAAACACCATTCTCGTTATAATTTTGCCAAAAATGTTTGATGAATCGACCCACTGAAAACTTCAAACTGCGGAAAGATGGTCGACAATCAGAACCTAATCCGCACTTACTTGCTTGGAGCCATGAGGATGATGACTGGGGCATTTAGCGGATTCGACGTCTAATGAGTCGTATCTGCGCAACTTGGGGTTCGAGAGCTTCCTTCCGTTGATGAGCCCCGGAGATGACGACGGAGAAGCTGCCTCGGGTTGTTGGCTTTCGCCTTCCCGGGACTCTTCGACCGCATCTCCCAACATCTCTCTCTCTCTCTCTCTCTGTGGGAGTCGGAGAGACACACGGACTCCGGCTAGGCACGGCGGCAGGCCGGAGAAGCGAAGGCACGGGTTAGAGAAAAGGTGGTGGCGATTAACTCTGCCGAGGACGAGAGACTTCGTAGGAATGAAGATGATAAGCGTCGTATTTTATACACGAAAAACTAGCGTGGCCCCACATAGAAAATAACTTTTTCTTTCAAGTGTTTAGAGTAATTACAAAAGAAAAGTCAACAAACACGAGTGGGAACGGAGACGCCTGGAGAAGGGTGCTGATGCAAGATGGGGGGATGAATCTCGAGAATCTGTTCTGACGAACGAAGTTTCTCATAAATTTCTGCTATGGAAAACGAGTAACTCATTTGTTATTACTTGCGTACTTCTCTTGTCCATCTTTAAACGGGACTTTCATTAATAAGTATTTTAGAATACTCATGATCAATTAAATAAACTATACACGTGTTTTAAATAATAAATACCTTGAAAATCAAAGTATTCCAAAAAAGTATACTTTGCAAATGCTTCAAAAGCACCGATTAACAACACCCATTTTGATATTATGGCGATAAAGTTGGGTTCGAACCAATTTAAAATTTGGACTCACAATCAATGGAATGATGTTAAATAACGATGTTCTTCACTTGATCACAATGGAAATATCGCTCCTAATGCTAATCATTGCCAAAGTCAAGGAAGCTGTACAAATTCAACTTTGGACCACGCCCCACCACTTTCTAGGTGTCTCTAGCCATTTGCTACTCCAAATTTAGTGAGAATCTCGTGCTACTATTGATAGTCATGGACACGGGCGGCATGCGATATATCTTTGGAAGTCTGCGTCATTGTTGACTAAAGTTGATGACCGACCTGACCCATATGCTTTGCGATTAATATAACGATGTTTCTACCCAACAAAATAGAACCTTAATTACCGTATTTGTCAACTTTTGGGGACCATTGAGCACCTTCCACGCGGATCCATGCGAATATGCTTCAAATCAACGCTCTTAGGGGGCAAGCCAAGCAGATTAATTAATTAAATCATCTTTTTTCCTAGTAGCTTAGTAATTACTGTTTAATCAGATGGTTCGTTGCATCTTTCAGTGATGATCAATCACGGTTGCCACTTTCGAAGCCATTGATCAGACAGTGCTACTGTTCTTATCATCTTTTGTTGTTCACTAGATGCTATCATGCAAGGTTAATGTTAAGATAAGACAATATAAGTTAGAGTTCCTACTGGACAAAATAATTTGCTCTAAAAGTTTAAACTATTTGAAACAGACGAACAGCTTACTTACAACATATGATCTAATACTTACCCAGATGGACAAAACGACAAAAAAGCACTCGTGGTGAATTTTATTCTATGCAAATTATTTATCTCGAAAGTTTGAGCTCCAAAGAAATGGACTGATAAGTAAATTTCATAGTACATGACTCAACGATTCTTATTGATACCTTCAATTTTTAAAATGGTCTCACGGTTTCTAGATCTCACGATGTCTTCCTTCTTCAAAATTATATGCTTCACCATGAATCTTTTTTTTCCCCCTTAAAATGGGCCCACAAAGTGTCGGGATCGATTATGCTGCTGCATGAATTAATTAATTAATGGATACCCTATAATGGGTAGTTTTTCAAATATAGAAAATGCTAGGCGCTTGACTCTTAATTTATTCATAGACTCTTTCTTTAAATATCAAGGCACCAAATTGGCCTAGTTTATGACGTCCAAGTATGCATATTTCTTAATTTTTTTCAAAGAAAAAAATTTATGCCTAAGTGTATCAGCTTAAATTTTTATTTTTAGCAGCATGCAAACTTTAGTCAGAGATGAAAATTCTAATAAATGGGAGACCGTAGATTTAAGCATTAAATTACATTTGGAATATGTTTTGGTAAAGGAGGACACTGACAACCTAATTGATACTTTGTCTCGGTTGGTTTATGGCAAGCATCGACAAGCATCCATGCCAACAATAATGGCGGCATAGCATCTTCAATCTTTTGAAAAATTGCACTCTGGTCCTTCTAGGTCTTGGAAGCACATTTCTTGTTCCCCTACTTTCTTTTATTGTCAAATTATGGCCCAGCGAAAAGTCAAGTCTTTCCCACAACTTCCGTCTGAATCCAAACAGAATTTGGATTGAAGACTCAAAAGTCATGAAAATGTTTTCGAACTTTTTATTTTAAAAATAAATATTATATATGTCTATTTGGAACTTTGAACGGGTTATTTGTTCATAGTGGAATTAATCTCAATGAAACCCTCAATTTGATTTCCAAGGACTCGCCGTAGGAAATACCTAGCTAGTATTGATTTACCATCTCTTTCAAATGTAGAACAAAAACGTGATGAAAGTACTTCTATTGTAATTGACAACAACATATGGATATTAAGGCTCCATTTGTTTTGCGAAAATAAACAATTTGAAAATCATTTTTCAATAAATGATCGCTTGTGCTTACAAAATTGAATGAATGAAAAATATATTAATCATGTGCAAAAATCATCTAAACGTAGATTATTGTCTACAATGAAAATTATTTTTTATTGATTAATTATTTTAAACAAGTTAGATGATCATTTATAGAAAAATATTTTTTAAAATTATTTATTTATTAAGAAATAAAAGGAGCCTAAAGTTTCTAGAAACTTACGTGGATCGATGATGTCATTTTCCGAAATTCTTACACGGGGGCACCTCATTTCAATGGTTGATGCAAACTTGACAGACTCTCCATCTGGAACGGATTACAATTTACACATGTTTATTATGCACTTTTCTTTAGATTTTACAATGAAATTTGACGATAAGAAAAGACTTAAATTGCCATAACACACCACTATAAGAATTAGGATTGTTACAAAACCAAATATAAAGACCAAAGTTGGACTCTAAAAAACGTATTACTTTTCGAAAGTCTAACGTCCCTTGCTTTTCTATACCCAAAATTTATGAGAAGGGTTTACAAGCGTTTACTTTTCAAATTTGTCCAATGTAGGTCGGCCTCGCTAAATAGCTAAGGTTCAGCAATTAAAAACCATGCCTAAAATTTGTGTCATATCCTACATTCATTCATTCTTTTCTTTTATTTTCTTTTTTAAACCAAAATCAGTTGGGTCGGAGGTTGGCATTTATTAAATGTTCCTGGAATTATAGAGGAGATTCACTGCGACTCTAACGGAGGTGGAGGGTTCTTTGCCTGAAAAGGAGAGCAACATGTTACTTCAATTATGCATTAGGGAGGAGGAGGACTAGATACTTGTTCGATTACAATTAATTATCGCGTGACTATTGGCACAGATGGTGCTTATGGCAAGTTGGAGCCTATGATGCTATCTTTTGCTATACCTGCTGAGTTTGATAAGGGGTGCATCCAATCTCTCGATAGATATGGATGTATCTGTGATGGAGGGAGATATATTTGCGAATCCTTGTGGAGTGGTTCAAGTTGCAGGGAACGGAGGACCAACTCAAGTCCTTAAACTGAGTCGTTTATCGGAGGCAACCCCAAACGTAAAATGGGGTAATGTCAAACTGCGGGGGCCTTGTAACCAAACTTGGCATGCAGCCCCCGGCCAGATCCCCGTGAAGCCCACGCGGTAACCATTCCGTTCACGGTTCAGGGAGATGAAGGCAGCTGGTAGGACCAACTCAAGTCCTTAAACTGAGTCGTTTATCGGAGGCAACCCCAAACGTAAAATGGGGTAATGTCAAACCGCAGGGGCCTTGTAACCAAACTTGGCATGCAGCCCTCGGCCAAATCCCCGTGAAGCCCACGCGGTAACCATCCTGTTCACGGTTCAGGAAAATGAAGGCAGCTGGTTACAAGTTTGGTGAGAAGTCTGGAGGCAAGTGCTGATGCAATACGGGGGATGAATCTAGACAATTTGTTTTGATGAAAGAAGTTTCTGCGATAGAAAACGAGTTGTTGTCACTTTCGTACTTATTTTGTTCATCCTTAGTCCTTACTTGTATAAGATTTTATTAATGTGTGTTTTAAGAGCACTTATCAATCAATCAATTAATAAACTTTAAAGTTTTCGATGCATTTATCATCTTCATGTCACGGACAATTAGTGCCTCAGAAATTGAAGTATTATATCAAATAAAATATATTTAATAAATATTTTGAGAATACTAATTGACAACGCCCGTTTTGATTATATGATGAGAAAGTCGGGTTCGAACAAACAATCCCAATTGATGTAAAATGATAGTGTTCTTCGTTCCATCGCAATGGAGACATCGCTTCTCATGCTAATTATCCCCAAAGTCAAGAGAACTGTCCAGATCAACTCCGAAATAGGCACCACTTTTCCAGGTTTCTACAGCAATTCGCGGCTCCAAAAGGAGTGAGAATCTCGTGCCATTATTGATGATAGTCATGGTCACAGGAAACGTGGGAACGCGTGGCGAGAATCTTTGGAAGTCTGTCGTCATTGTTGACTAAAGTTAATGACCAACCCGTGTTGTTTTTGATTGATATAACGATGTTTCCACCGAAAAAAATAAAACCTTAATTACCAAATTATTGACTTTTGGAGGACCATTGAGTGGCTTCCAGGCTGATCCTGCGAATACGCTTCAAATCAACACTCCAAGGGGCAAATCAAGCTGATTGATTGATTGATTAACTAAACCTCTTCTTCTCAATAACTCAGCAGTGACCATTAGGCCCATTTGATTCGACTTTGGGAATGGGCTTTGGAACTCTAAGGTTTCTTGATCAAATGCAAATGCGTTTGGTTCGATTTTTTGGATAACTTTTGCAAAATGCAATTGTATTTCCAAATAACTCTAAAAACCCTTAATCCAAAACAAATCTAGAGGTCATTTGAGAACTTACATTTTCGAAATGCAAGTTCCGATTACTGTTCATTACTATTCATCTTCTCCAGTGGAGAAGCCGATCAAAGGCTGACAACCGTCGGCCAAAAGGTTGCGCGCGCTGGCGACCACCGCCTGAGGGTCACCCGACCCTAGCGACCGTCACCAGACCTTAGGCGACCGTCACCAAACCTCAGGCAACTGCTGCCTGAGGGTCGCCTGACCCCTGTGACCATCGCCAAACCTCAGGTAACGCCTGGGTCACACAACCCAGGCGACTGATGGCTTGAACCACGCGACCCAGGTGGCTACTTGAGGTTGCGTGACCTCAGGCAACGATCGCCAGGGGCGACCCTAGGCGACGACCACCTGAGGTTGTGTGAACCCAGGCAGCCGTCACCTGGGGTCGCTTGACCCCGCAACCGTCCGGCCGAGATATGGTCATTTGCCGATCCGGTCGCTAGATCCGACTATCCAAAGGGGCCAAACTTCAAAAGAAAAAATTATGAATTTAATAAAAGTTATTTACAAATAAATTTTACCAAATGATATTTTGGTCAAAGTTATTTCTCAATGCAAATTTTACCAAACGTTATTTGTATTTCGGAAAACCCCTTTCACTCAAGGTATTTGCGTTCCCCCAAAGTCAAACTAAACGGACCCTTAATCAGATAGTTCCTTGTGTCTTTCGAATGATTGAATCTCTATATCGATCACAATTGCTAATTTCAAAGTCATTGATTGACAGTTTTAATATTTTTATCGTATTTGATTGTTCACTCAATTTTATAAGTTAAAATTCCTGCTAAATGAAACGATTTTTCCTAAAAGTTCAAACAATTTGAAACAAACGAACAATACACGTATAATATAAGATCTAATACTTATCTGGATGGACAAAATGATAAAAAGGACCTCCCGGTAGATTTTATTCTACACAAATCGTTTGCCCCGAAAGTTTGAGCTCCAAAGAAATGGACTAATAAATATATTTTTACAGTATACAACTCAATGATTCTTATTGATACCGTCAGTTCTTAAAGTGGTCCCATAATTTGTACAAGTCATGATTCCGCTTTTTTCAAATTTTTTCATTTTTCTACTTCATCATGAATTTTTTTTTTCTCCTTAAAATGGACCAACAGAGTGTCTGGATTGATTACGCTGCTGCATGAATTAATTAATTAATGGTGCCCATTATGGGTAGTTTTTTAAATATAGCCCTTGACTCTTAATTTTATTCATTTACAGGCTCTTTCTTTAAATCACAGAGCACCTACTTGGCCAAGTTTATGACCTATAAGTATGAATATTTCTTAATTTTTTTTTTATCAAAGAACAATAAATTTATGCTTAAGTCTGTCAGCTAAAATTTTTATCTATAGCAGCATGTGAACTTTAGTTGGAGATTTTTTTTTCATAAAATTTTGTTGGAGATTAAAAAACTTATAAATGGGAGACCGTAGATTCAAATTTCAAATTATATTTAGAATATGTCTTGGTAAACCAGGACTCTGACAGCCTAATTAATATTTTGTTTTAGTTGGTTTGTGGCAACCATCTACAAGCATCAACACCAGCAATGATAGCGGCATAGCATTTCTTAAATTTTTTGGATAATTGCACTTTGGTCCTTCTAGCTATTGGGGAGCACGTTTCTTATCCCCTTACTTTCTTTTATTGTCAAATTATGCCCCAAGGAAAAGTTAAGTCTTTCCCACAACTTCCGTCTGAGCCCACATAGAATGTCAAATAGGGCGGAAGATGACCTTAGACTTCTTCGATTACGATTAATTATCACAAGACTAATGCCACGGATGATACCTATAGCAAGGTAGAACCTGTAATGCTATCTTTGCTATACCTGCTAAGTTTGATAAGGGCTGCGTCCAGAACGGAGGTTTTGTTTTATCTGTATGGAGGGGGACGTATTTGCAAATCCTTGTGGAACCGTTCAAGTTGCGGGTAGTATTAGTGGCTTGATGAGGTCTACGGTAATGATGAAGTTCAAGTGCAACTTTGACTTGGAAGATCTCAATGATGATTGAGCTTCCTTGAGGGGCTGTGAAAGAGTAGTAATGACTTGACCCAACATATCATGCCCAAGTAGATACTGCTAGGAGATATTTCAAGTTTAAACCCATGAACGAAATCCATATTGAATAGGAGGGTGTTGAACACTCGAAGTCTGGAGCTAGGTATTGATTAGATGGCTAGGGTTCATCATTTGAACGGCAGCATATGCCTACAAGTGGTGTCATAATCTCCATCCGTTTCTCTTTTTTAACCTAAATCAATTTGGTCGAAGGCAGGCATTGAAAAAATTGTCCCACAATTATGGGAGATTTATCAATATGAGTTTTATGGAAAGAGGAGTCTTCCTGGCAGCAGCACGTTTTTTGTCGGCATATCGTGCCTACTTCACTGATGTGACTGCAATCTCTGTGCAATTCGAATGGAGCTGGAGGGTTTCTTTGTCTGAAAATCGACAAACATGTTACTTTAATTAGGCATTAGGTAGGAGGGGGATTACCTTAGACTACTTTGATTACGATTGATTACCGCATGACTAATGCCACCGAAAACTAGTGCCTACATGGGAAGATGAGGCCCACTGAAAAATGTCTTAGCCCGATTCTATTCGGGTCTTTATAGGGGTAGTACGAAACCCATATGCGACCCGATTTCATCACCGGCTGCATCCTACAATCCGCGACGACGGAACATCTTCGGGTGCAAGAAGAGCAGCTCGACGGTGGTCGTTCTCTAAGCGGTGGAGGTTCCTCAACATGCTTCACCGCAGTAATGGTGATGGGAAGGAATCGTTTGTGTTCCTGACTATGAGCTTCGGCTAGAGCTCGGTGTTGAGAAGCGGCGACGCGGAGGTGGCAAAGGGCCTTAGGGGAAGCGAAAATGAAGACAAGTCTGCCATCCAACCAAGTTGTTGCAGCTCGAGCACCATTGTCTTCCCCCGTCGCTCGTCGTTGCCATTTTTTGTCCCTTGAGCACCGCAGTCATTCCTAGTTCCTGTGTCGCAAAAAAAAAAATCTCAAATTAGTTCATCCATGACAAATCTACCCTTTGTTAACCTCCATTCAATATCCTTGTTAAATTGCTAATGTAAAAACATACGTGGGCAAAAAAAAAATCATATCATCGATGTGTGACTTGAATGTGAATCTGATGTGAAGATTCAAAATAAATGAGTCTCCTAAATCAATCGTTTTGAAAAATCAGATTTGAAGAACTAAAATTGAGAATTAAGGGAAAGTTAAATTTGTTTCTTCTCCCCTTTGGAAACACCAAAATCTTAGGCAAAATGGGCATAATTAGTAGATTTTAGTAGACTTCCTAACTCAGTTGATTTAGGAGATCCATTTATGTTAAATTTCCATCTCGGGTCCATGTCACATGCTAATCATTCTAGTTGTTTGCCTACTTGTGTTCTTACGTCACCAATATAACAAAAATATTGGACAAAAGTTGACGGAGGATAGATTTATCATGAGCATATCAATTCGAGATTTTTTATGACATGAAAATTTATTTGGGGTAAATGTACCATGTATCTACCAATTTATGATTTTTTTGTTGTATTGATCCTTAAGTGTTTGTTGTGTCTAATTTTAATCACTATTTTGTGAAGTAATTGACATAGTCTAGTGACATGAAAAGTAGAAAATAATTTCTCAGGGAATAACTAGTGAGTGAGCACACTACTCATCCAGATGCAAAGACTTGTGCAAAGACAAGCTCATCCTTTTCAGAATTAGAGGACCTTCGGATGCCAGAATATCAAAGCCCATACTAGCACTCCAAAGCCACAGCCATTGAACTAGAATTACGAGACGACTAAACACCTCAGCATGCTGCAAGAAAGTGATATAGATGACTTCCCACAGATCAAACAACCGGTTCTAAGCTTAACGTGATGTGTGTACAATTGAAATGAACTATTTAAAGAGTAGAAACAGCAAGCGCCGCAGAATGATATTCGGACTCGAAGACGAACATGGTTTCTCCATTACACGGCATATTTTCCCTTAGCGTTGGGCTTACAACACCTTTTTCCTGCGGTTTCCATTTACCGATCCAACACCCTTACAGCACAAAATTGGTGTACATACAGCCAAAGAATAAGAAGCAAAATCGGCCTGATACCTTTGAAGTAAAATTCACGCAAATGGTCACTAATACATTCAGCACCTGCTGCTAGTTATTTGTGTTCATAGTTGGAATTGGATTACTGTCTTGACTCAGGTCTTTCGATTCGTCCGAATCATATCAAAAATTGGATTTTCCAACAGTTCTTTGGCAGATGGCCGTGCAGTTGGATCTGCATCCATCATGACCTACGGAAGTCAAGAACATCATAGAGCCACCACATTAAGGATTTTCTCCAGAAGCAAACAGCAAAATGACTCGAGTCCATTGAAAGAAATGAAGACACAGCACCTTCAGCAAATTCTGGAAAGGCAGTGAATGGCCAGGGGGAAGAGGCAGATTTCCCTCTCTAAGATTCAGAAACTGAGGCCCCGATTTCGTCAAAGTCGACCCTGTTACAAGCTCATACACAGAAGCTCCCAAGGCAAAAATATCAACCTTGTCAAGATCAAGATGATCGAAGTTCTCATTAAGGATCTCGTGAGGCATGTACCGTGTATCGCCTTCCTGAATGGGTAGGCTCTTGTTAAGGAGGGTCGCGCAACCAAAATCACCGAGCTTGTATACACCATTCTTGAAGTAAATATTATCTGGCTTAACATCAAGGTGGGCAATTCCTCTGTCATGCATAAAAAGCAATACTTTCGCAAGCTGCAGGTTGGACATAAGCAATGGTAAATCATGGGGACTAAACATTATCCTTCATGACAAGATTATAAAAGCAAAATCCATGACAATAGGCCACTAAATCTTATCAAAGGAATTAAAGTTGAAGGTGGTCTTTTGACATATATAAGGAGGGAAGGAGCTATAGCCAGATTTCCCATTTAAATGCTTAATATACTTATATAAGGAGTGACATAGTGCATGCAAAGAACACCGATAAAACCTCTTGGACAAACGATGTAGTATTGCCCCCATTCAAGCAAGATTTTTCATCTTATCTCCAGTTTAACACTCACACATGCTAGACATATTTCCAACTATTGTTCTTCCAGTTTGTGGATGAAGGTAAAAACACATTTGTCCAGCAATGTGAGTCCAGAAGATTTCTATTGATCTTCGACATGTATCACCTGCCCCCTAAAGATTGAAGCTTTAAGGTTTGACTCTATAACAAACATAGATGAAAATCCTAGAAACTGCTTTTTATGTCCACTACGTATTCAAGATTCAAGTAACAATGTTATCTGCTTATGAAGTCACCCTAATACTTTAGGAGAGAAGATTATGCTCATTTAGCGCCAGAATCAATACTTAATTTTAAAAGCTATCGACCATTGCTTCATAGATTGGTGGTATAGGTAACTTCAAAAAAGGCCATTTGTATCATAAAACATTGCTAATATCAAAGAAACTTGTGGCTAACCTGATGTAGAAATGTCAATGCATCACATTCAGTAAAACATGAAGACTTCTGACAAGACAAGTTGGAATCACAGAGCTCCATCTGAATGTAAAGATGCTCATTTCCGAACCAAGAAGAGTAATATCCAACAATGTTCTCATGAGAGCCTGCAAGAAACATGCTAATTAGAGAAAATCATGCGGCAGAAAAATAAAATGGAGGATAATGTAACCAGCATTGATACCTAAAGCTGCCAAAGATTGTACTTCCAACAAAGCTTTTCTCCTGCAAAAGAGTGGGTATCATATGCTGTTCAAGTTAGTGTTGAATGTCTGAAAGCAGTGCACGAGACAAATACCTTTCCAAGTCTTGACACATTGGCCTGGTGACTTGCTTCACAGCATACAAGCAACCATCTATTCTGTTTAAAACTTTATAAACATGGCCGAAGTGACCAGCGCCAATTTGCTGGGAAGAATTAGCAAATTGACAAGTCAACCCAAAAGAAATGTGAGTTTCTGCAAAGAGTAGCTATAGACTGTATGTGCAAAAGGCTTAAATTTTTAATAAAGACCTCAATTTCTACGAAATCGGTGTGGAAACGTAAGGGACCAGCTCCTCCAGCAACAGAAGAGGATAAGCCTGCATATTGTCGCACTTGTTAAATTAGAAATGCTCATAAATGTCTACAACCGAAGCAGCGAACAAATCATTAGCAATTTCTCATTATCAGTTTGTCTTATTATATTTATAAGACGTGCCATAGACAGCATGCACAGTTTTAGAAGATTTGACAATAATTTGTACATGCTCACATTATTTAATGATCAACAGAAAATATAGACATACCGGCACATTTGAACCTTTGATTTCCAAAAGGATCTGACGCGTCACTGAGATATGGGTTTCTAATACAAGGAGGGGGTGTCTGCTGCGTGCCATTTGGTACTGGCTTCTCAACTTTAGCTTCTTGACCTTCCAAACCGTCCTGTGCAAGATCCTCTATTTGCTGACTTCCAGAAAAAATGGGACTTTGAGGATTCAAGGTAATTAGATCTGGGGAAATTAACAACAGTAAATACCTCAAATTTGAACTACTAGCAGATATTAATTATGGCCATCACAAATTTCAGCATCAAGAAGAGAAATGGCCGATAAGACCTAAGCTGTATATCTTTCTTTTTGTGTTGTTCACAGGCACGTGGAGATGAAAAAATTGGATCAAATCTACTCAAAAGTGGGCATTGAAAAATCAGAAAGTTTGAACACACAAAGCAAAGCCAAGATCAGATTTATCTTGTGGCTATGATATTCCATACGAATGTGCCAAAGACTTCAGTATAATATCTCAATGCAGTCCCTAGAATAATCTCTTTCCTTCAATATTCTTGGACTTGCTCAAGCAGGAGGACCTGGATGAACGATCCAGCTCTTAGCAACTCCAATAATGTTAATGTCATAACCGTGATGCATTACAAATAAGGCCAACGATCCATCAAAATTGAAAACATACGACTCCAACGGTAGAAGCACAAAACATGATCCAGCACCATCATTGAAATGATTGACCTCAAAAGGTCGATGAACAATCACATATGAGAATACAGATCTCAAAGGCCTGATCAAATTCTTGGAAAAGAATACAGCTTACCATGAAAAATTCTCTCACTACTATTATTGATTAAATGACCCACAAACTTCACAAATCTAGAGAAGTATCCCACGGAGCGAAAATCAAGTCAACATTGGTTTCACACATTCTGATTCTCATCAACCGCTTCAATCTGCATACTGACAACACGATACTTATAGAGACGAATTATCTGGCTGCCATATTCCCTATTTATAAATTTAAAAAAGAAAAAAAAAATTGTCCATCTAATGTGCGACACGGTTGCGTGATTAAATCAGCAGGGTAGAGTCCAACTACTCTGTTAGACCTACACGAAAGCTGTAGATTCACATTCTATCCTAAGTGTATGAACCCGACCTTCCGTATATGTTGTGCCCATGAAGGCCATTGACAATGAGGCCAATGCATTCTCATGATCGCCCAGAATCCTCAACTATGTCGACAGATTACAATATTTCAGATATCTAAAGTGTTTGATTCTGAAATACTAACATATGAGATAGAAAAACCTATGGTAGAAGCATCTATGGCACAGCTAATATATACCTTGCCGAAAGCTCTTGCTCTTAGTCGTATCAAGTTTCTCTTGTGATTTAGGGCAAGAAAACTTATCCTGCATGAATATGCCAAAAATATTACATTGAAGTCAGACAAAGGAAAGCAAATCCACATCTACCTTACATTATTACAATCCAAGCTATCCAGTAGATTTTGATGATCCAGGGTAACATAATCAGGAGTACTGCATCCACGACAAAGATAATACAAAATAAAGGACTCCAGGAGCTTCTTTCCGTTGATGAGTAGTGGACATGGTGACGGAGAAGCTGTCTTGGCTAGTTGGCTTTCTTCTTTCTGGGATTCTTCGACTATGTCTCCCGACATTTCTCACTCTCTGTCAAAGTCGTCAAGACGGGACGCACGCACGAAGGCAGGCTGCAGATACAAAGGAATGGGTGGAGAGAAGGCGATGGCAACGCGTTCTGCAGAGGGAGAGGATTTTAGTAGGTGAAGATGATGGGTGTTGCATTCAGACATTCAAAACTAATATGTCCACACATGGGCAAATTCTCTTTCCACAAAGCTAGAGTAATTACAAAAGAGAAGTCAGTATGAGCGTGGAGGAGCACAGACACCTGGCAGGTGCTGACGCAAGATGAGGGATGAGCCTGGACAACGCCTTTGATGAATTAATTTCTTTTATAAACTATTGGGATGAACCAGTTTTCTAATCTAATAGCGACTCGGAGCAGTTGGTTTTATTTTTCTGACCCTTGACTATCTTCAGAGGCCTTCTAAAGAGACTCGAAATTACCCCATCGAGCGTCCATTCAACCAATTACTAACACACAACAATGGCATCCTTCTAAAAAAGTTCTTTTATATCACATTTTTGGTTGAATAGACGGAAGGCATGATCCTTTCGAAAAGAACCTTAAGATTTGTGATGCCTCCCTCTTCCCTTCGAACCGACACCACCACACTGCCGTTCGATGCCGCCTAGGGTTAGTCTCCTGGCTCCGCCAAACCCAACGAGACCAAACATGGGGTCTGTTTTCCTCAACAAAGCAAGATTTGCTTCTCTTGAGAGATTAGATTAGCTTGTCACAAGTAGAATTATTGAAAAATACTTTGGCTTGAACTTAGTGCGCCGATACTAATTTTTTGAGCCAACTACACTAGATTGACCATATGAAGTTGTGTACGGAAAGTATCATTCAACTATTTTGGATCTTATACCCTTATTCACTAGATGCCGGAGAAAGGGCTATGAAAATCTAGCAGTTACCGAAGAAGTGAGGAAGAGAATTTTAGAGCAAGCTGAAAAAGTAATGATATCAAGCAAACGAGCCCGTTATCTTATTTGGATGCATTAAAGAAAACAAAGATTTCGGCATGATGGTGACGCTAAGTTTTGTCCTCGACAGATGGTCTTTTTCAAATTTTAAAGCGCTTCTACAACAATGACTATAGAATTGAACGTTTTGGAGAATACGATGCTTCCACCACTTCCAGTGTCGCCCCCTTTATCATCATAACATGAAGACCAAGAGCTCGATGAAGTTGGCCTTGAGGACGAATCTTCTCCAATCGATTGAGAATGATATTGAGAAATATTTGGAGATTATCTCTTGTTACTATAATATTTTTTATCTAGATTAGGAATTTGTTTTGTCGTTGTATTTTTGCATTTTAAATCGGTTATCTTTTCCTTGGGATTCTCAACTCTTTGGCATAAATAATACCTCAAAGTTCCTTATTGTAATGCACCCTGTTTAGTTATCACGTGAAGTTGAATACTCATGGTCATGATAGATAGATCTCTCCATGTATTTAACATCCACAGCTCAAGAGAGCTTAATGAATTTTATTTTTGGACTGCGCACCCTTTCTAGGTGGTCACCATTTTCAAGTCCGGAGGAGGGAGAAACTCGTGCTTTCCTAGACATGGTCACGAGCGACACGTGTATGCATGATGACATCTTTAGAAAACTGCCTCAATTGCTGACTTAAATTAATCCCCAACATGTGATTCGATTAATAAATTAGATGTATCTATGGGAACGTTAAATTAAACTACCAATTAGTCGACGTTCCTAGACTCGTAAGCATTGTCAAAAGCGTTCTTTGGAGGACCATTGTCAAAAGCATATCCAAGCAATGATCAATGGGAATAAGGTTCAAAGCAAGACTCTTTGGGCGAACGTCCTCTTTTTTTGGCACATAGCTAGGAATATGATTAAATTAGTGGCTGTAAGTATCTACAAGCACCATTGCCAATGCCAGTCAAAATAGCGGTATCGCACTTCTAAAGTCTTTTTAAGAGTTTGCACATTGGTCCTTCTAGTTTTCAGGGAGCATGTTTCTTGTCCCCTTATTTTCTTTCTATCAAATTATGCCCCCAACGAGAAGTTCGGTCTTTCCAACTACTTTCATTATAATGAATTTTTCCATTGAATTCAACAACTACACATATAAGTCTCTATACCAAAAATGACAACGTTGATCATCATGCTTAAGGTGTCTAGGTTTGGTCCTTTTACTTTGTTTTGCTCTGAAACTACCATCCCTAGTATGTTTTTTTTATGAGAATTTAAGTATATTTCCATCTCGAGTCTAAAGAGAATGTGCAATAGACGTCGGCTGCTAATATGTGACGATATCGAAAGGATGTAAGGAGGCTATTTAAGCGTTGACTTCAGCAATTAAAATTTCCTTAGACTTATGGTAGATTCATCGATTTGAGTTTGTCACAGAGAGCTTTACAGCACATACTATAGTTGATTTGTTAGAAGGCATTTCCTACCCATTCCAATGATGTAAACTCCAATTTCTTTTGCAATTGCAATGGAGGCGGAAGGTTACTTGTCTGAATATGGACGAACACATTGCTCCAATTAGGCAGTAGGTAAAGAGGCGATGACCTTGGACTTTTAATTTAAGATTAACCATCGCATGATTAATGCCACGGAGAAGTCGTGTGCTTCCATGGGAAAGTGTAAACTAGTGCCTACCCAGCAGCCACCTTTGACCTCTCTTTTTCTCAAGGAATATGTGCTTTTTCTTTCCGTGTCTAATTTTAATCTCACTGTCCTGTGAAAGTGATTGATGTCGTCTTGTGAAATGGAAACTAGAAAATGATTTCTCGAGGACGAGCTCATTATTTCTAGAATAAGGGGATTTTTAAATGCCAGAAGTGGGCAAAGCTCTAAGCAGCCTGATTGGTTCTGTGGATACAAGCAATTCCAAAGCCAGAGTCGTTGAACTAGAATTATGACTGAATACTTCAGCATGTTGCCAAAAAAAAGAAGGAAATAGGTGAGTTCCCGCGGATCAAATAAATGGTTCTAAGCTTAACATACATGCCTGTACAATTGAGATGAACTATATAAATGAGCAGAGACAAGAAGCACCGACTGTCCGTCATTACGGATGATAATCGATATTTGGACTCTGACATGAACAGGGCTTTTTCCATTACACTGCATATCTTCGCCTAATGTTGGGCTTACAACACCTTTCTTTCGTTGCTTCCACTTACCGATCCAGCACCATTACAGCACAAAAACTGGTGCACATATTAGGCAAAAATGAAAGGCAAAATCGGCATAGGATTTTCCCAATACCTTCAAGGTCAACTTCACCCGAATGCGCACTGATACATTCAGCACCGGCAGTCGATTATCTATGTTCGTGGTTGAAATCCCATTACTGTCCTGGCTTAGGTCTTTCCATTCCTCCGAATCCTGTCAAAAATTGGATGGATTCGCCACTCATTCTTTTGCACAAGGCCGGGTATTTGGATATCCAAAAGTGAAAAACAAAACGACACAACTCCCATTGAAGAAAATGAAGACACAGTCCCTTCAGCAAATTATGGAAATGCAGTGAATGGCCAGGGAGAAGAGGCAGCTTTCCCTCTCTAAGATTCAGATACCGAAGCCCTGGTTCCAGCAAAGAAAGGTGATTCTCTGATAAGCTCATCTATAGAAACTCTCCAGGAATATATGCCAACCTTGTCAAGATGACCAAGATGGTAATTCTGGATCTCCGGAAGCATATACCGCACGTCGCCCTCCTTAGTTGGTAGGCTGTTATTAAGGAGACTCGCACAACCAAAATCACCAAGCTTGTATACACCATTCTTGACATATATATGATCTAACTTAACATCAAGGTGGGCAATTCCTCTGTCGCGCATAAAAAGCAAAGCTTTCCCAAGCTGCAGGTTTAGCAATTGTAATTAATGGAGACAATATATAAAACCTTCATGACAAGATTACAAAAATAAAATCCATAACAATAGGCCACTACATCTTGTCAAAGGAATTGAAGATGGTCATACACACATACATACAGAGGAAAGGAGCTATAGCCAGAGTTTCTATTGCAGTCTCACTGCATTATCCAGGACTTGATGACAAAGATAGTTTATTTACTGATAACCCCAAAACACCATCTTAGAAATAATTGAAGCATTGTGAATCACACTATGACAGAAAGTCAATGGAAGCTCGTCAATAGCATTCACAAAGCCACTGGTCACACAAATTATATGCTAGGAATTTGGTAGTCTCTCTACTTTTTCAAGAAGGAAGGACCTTTTTTTATTAGCATTTTCTGCAACTAAACCGATTGTTTGGAAAAGCAGGTGCCACGTGCATAAATCCCACTTTTGAGTTCTTTCAGCAATATGAGCACCTAAAATCCCCTATCTATGCAAGCATTATGAGTAAGATAAGATGGATGACCGGATGGGATATGATCCTGATGGAAACAATTATAAATCCAAATTTAAGAATCCCATTTATATAATCGAAATATTTGGTGGAACATTGAATTCAAAGAACCCTTGTAAAACCTCGTGGACAAATGATGCAAAGTGCCCCATTCAAGCAAGTCTATCCCTCTTTTTCTTCATTTTCACACTCACACATGCAAGACATATTTCCCGCTATCCTTCTGCCAGTTTGCAAATTAAGGTAAACACACGGTTATTTTTTTATTTTATTTTTTTTGGTGCTGGAGGAACCGGCTTGTAGTCGATAGCCGCGCCGTAAACCCCCAGGTGACACTTAAGTAGGAGGACCCACCACCCCTGAGTCACACTTAATACACCTAGCACCTCCCCTGGGTTTTGAACCATTCACCCTTTTCGTTGAGGATCAGCAGAGTCTTATTCAGTGGAGCCACCGCGGCCGGTGGATGCAAATTAAGATAAACACACAGTTATTTTATTTTTTATTTTTATTTTATTTTATTTTTACAGTTATTCAACACTACATGTTTGGAAAAATTCTATTGATCTTTGTTAACACCTATATTGTGGTAACCCATTTAATTATTCATTAAAGAAGAAGAAGAACCAGTTTGCAAATTAAGGTAAACACACAGTTATCCAGCATTACATGTTTGGAAGATTTCTATCGATCTTTGTTAACGCCTATATTGTGGTAACCCGTTTAATTATTCATTAAAGAAGAAGAAGAAGCGAGACCGGGCCGGGGCCAGGCCAGAGCCCCGGCCTTCTTTCTCTTCCCTTCTTCTTCCTCGTTTGGGCAGGCCCATTTCCTTTGTTCTTTCCCCGGCTCGGCCTGCGCGCCTATCTTCTTCCTCCTGCCCCTCACGCAACGCACTTCTCCTCTGTGGCGAAAGACGTACAGGAGCAGAAAGCAAAAGCAGCCATGAGCCGCCGGCCGGGATCAGGCCGGCTGGCCAATCTGACAGTGGCAGAAGCCATGCGCGCTTGCCGGTTGCCTTTAAAAGGGAGAGATGGCTGCTCGTTTCGAGGGGCGGTTCTTGAAGGGAGAGAGACTGGAGATTGAGAGGGTTCGGGAGAAGAGAGAAAGGGGGAGAGAGTCAAGATAGAGAGTGAGGCTGCGAGTGAAGGGTCTCCTCCGGTATCCACCGCGCTTGGCCGCCGACCCTCGCCGACGCGTGCTTCTCCCACGGTAGGTCTTGTGCGTATCTTTTTTATCTGAGTTGAGTTGCATCGCTTTCCCGAGGATCTCGCTTCGGGAACACCGTGGCGCGGCCGGCTGGCCATTGCTCGATCCATTTCGAGTTCCCCCTCCCGTCACCGCTACCGAAGCCGAGTAGGGATCTCCTCATTTTAAACGCCTGTCCACGTGAACCCTTGCTGCTCCGCCCTAGTTTGGTAGGATAGGACAATGAGTTTTGTTCCTTCCCTTATTCCCAAGCATGCTGGGCTTATGTGGGCTAATGTGGTTGATTTCGAATGTCCCTTGATGATTTTTTTAAAGTCTGGGCGCTGAGTCCGAGTCCAAAAACGGTTGATATCGTTCCCCCGGTCCATGCCCACTACCTGTTCGACGATATGTCTAAGCCAGCCTAGGCGCGTGCATTACCGATTCCCATATGTTCTTGAACGCGTATAAGTAGGCTTTGCATGTTATAAACCTCTGGTTGTTTGCTACGTTTGCATCATCGGGCCAAGTCTGGGCATACATTCGCTGCGTTTTGTTTGTCTCCCGTTGGTTTCCTGGATGTGGTGGCTGTAAAGTGGGGCGCGGCTCGGAGTGGCCGGCGATGATGTCACGAGGTGGTGGTGGCGGCGGCGGCGGCAAGCGACGATCTCAGCCGCTGCTTTGTTTATGGTGCTCGGCGTGTGAGAATAGGTTGGGCGTTCGGCGATGGAGGCATTGGCAGGAGAGCTGGCTTCGGGAAGAAGACGATGCGGGCAAAAGGAAAATAAGGGTGCGTTTGTTTTTGCGTTTACTTTTAAAAATTGTTCGAGGAACGAAATAGAAAAAAGTGTTTTACGTTCGGGGGACAATTTTTGAACAAAACAACGCGTTTAGTAAAAACTTGTTAGGGAATAAAAAATAAACAAAAACATGTTTGGTAAATTTGGATAATTTTTTTATTTCTTTTATTTTTTCCTTTTTTTTTCTATTTTTTTCCTTTTTTTCTTTTTCATTTTTTTCTTCTTTTTTTGGCCGGTCGCCGGCCAAGGCCTTGGCCGACGAGGCGCGGCCTCGCCGGGCCACCGCCAAAGGCGCCGACTCGCCCCGAGATCCGGCGAGGCCGAGGCTCGCCGGCTTCAGGCGAGGCCGCCGCCCTCGTCGGCCGGTCGCCAGGCCATGGCCGAGGCGGCGGCCGGCCAAAAGAAAAAAAGAACAAGAAAATAAGAGAAAAATAAAAAATAAAAAATGTTTCAAAAGTGTTTGAAACAAAAACAAAATTTGTGTTTCTTGTTTTTGTTTGTTTTTTTGTTCCCTAAAAAAGCAAAAAAAGCAAAAGAGCAAACGCGTCCAAACGTGTTTATTCCTTTTTTGTTAAAGGAACAAAAAATAAATTTATGTTCCTGGGAACAGAAACACGGTGCAGCCAAACGCACCCTAAAAGAACAAGAAGAGAAAAAAGAGAAATTGAAAAGAGAGTGAGAAATGACTACGTTGGGCTTGTTTAGTTTTAATTAGGCTTAATGGGCTTTGGGCTTAAATAGGTTTTTAATGAGCCGGGGGTGGTAAATTCGGGCTGCTTTTATCTTTAGACATGCTTGGGCTGAGCTTAGCGAGATGGGCTTTTGTGATTAATTTTAATAAAATGGGCTGGATGGGTTGTCTTTTCGAAATGGGTTAGCTTTAAACAAGCCCAATCATGTCTGTGGCCCAAGCCCGAGAGTCCAAGTTCAGCCTATGTGCGGGCCGGGTCCAGTCCTTATTTTCCGAATAATTCCTTTATTTAAAATATAGAATTAAAAATTCGAAGAAAATATTAAAAATACTAAAAAACAATAAAATTTTCAAGAATTATTTTTAAAAAATTTCTGAAATTCCATAAAAATTCAAAAATATTTGGAAAAGGGTTCAAATTTAGCATTTTGAGTAGTTTTCCCTTAAAAAGTTAAAAATCCTTAAATATGGAAACCTAATTGAATAAGCCTTTAGGGCTTTACCATAGAATGTCTTTTTTTTCTTTTTAGAGATGATGCTAGGTTACTGCTTACACTTTTCAATTCGATTTATACTTGAATGAGCAATTTTAATGACTCGGTTTTTATTTTCTTCGGATGGTTAGGATAAACCTTAAAATTTTCAATAAACTACCCTGGCAATTTGGTTAGCAAATAGTTTAAGTGCCGAAAAGGCTCTAGTTAATTAGCTAAAATAATCAAGCCCCCGATTCAGAAATCTCTTGTTGCGCATGCATCAAAATGACACTCTCACATCTTTATAAGGATTTCTAGCCGACCCCTTATAATGGTTAGTGACAACTCCAATTGAGCACATAGATCAGAAAAATTGATATCACGCAAGGCATGGACTTAAGAGAGCCCACACTTTATGAGAAAGTACCTCTAAACCTATTTCCCTCCGTCATGAGGGGTAGGTCGCAACACTCTTCAACATGTATCACCTCCCCCTAAAGATTGAAGCTTTAAGGTTCCACTCTTCAACAAGCACAAATGAAAATTCGAAAAAAAACTGCTTTTCTTTCCGCTGCATATTCAAAATTCAACAAACAACTTCATCTGCTTATGAAGTGACCCTGATACTTGAGTGAGGAGACTAGGCTCATTTAACGCCAGAACCATTCCCTAATTCTGAATGCCACTGACCATTGCTTCATGGGTTGCTTGATGGAATAACTTAATAAAGGCCATTCATATCATAAAACGTTGCTATCATTACATAAACTTGTGGTTAACCTGATATGGAGCTGTCAATGCATCCCATTCGGTTAAACGTACAGACTTCTGACTAGATAAGCTGTAATCACAGAGCTCCATCTGACTGCAAAGATGCTCATTTTCGAACCAAGATGAGTAAGATCCAACGATGTTCTCGTGAGAGCCTGAAACAAACATGCCGAGATTACTAGAGAAAATCAGGCAGTAGACATACAAAACTGGGGTAATGAAACCGGACTTGACGTCTAAAGCTGCCAAAGATTGTACTTCCATCAAAGCTTTTCTCCTGCAAAACAGTGGGTATCATATGCTGTTCATATAAGTGGATGAGACAAACACATTTCCTTGTCTTGATACAATGGCCTGATGCTTTGCTTCACAGCATGCAAGCAACCATCTATTCTCCTTAAAACTTTTAAAACACGGCTGAAGTTACCAGGTCCAATTTTCTGGGAAGAATTTGCAAATTAACAAGTCAATCCAAAGGAAACTTGAATTTGCGGATGGTGAAGAGCAGCTATATACTATAATTGCAAAAGGCTTTAATTTTGAATAGACCAATTTCATGGAAATCAGTGTGGTACCGTGCGAGACCATCTCCTCTGCTAATAGAAGAGAATGAGCCTGAATATTGCTGCGTACCAACTAACGTACCTAAACATCTTAATTGAAATAGCGAACAAGTCATTAGCAATATCTCATTATCATTTGGTCTATATTTTTAAAGACATGGAATATATAGTATACACAATTTTAGAAGTTTTGGTTATGATTTATACATGCCACATAATCAAAAACTTAACAGGCAATGTAGACATACCAGCGCATTTGGACCTTTGATTTCCAAAAGGATCTATGTCAGCCTATAAAGCATCACTGAGATATGGGTTTCTAATGCGAGGGTGCGTGACCCTACAGCGTATAGCAATGGCAGACCGGGGGACAAACTGTGTATCGGCTGCTTGGGATTTGATACTGTTTTCTCAGTTGTAGCTTCTTCAGTTTCCAAACTATCATCTGCAAGATCCTCTATTTGTTGACTACCAAAAAAAAAAAAGGGACCCTGAGAATTCAGGGTAACTTGATCTGAGGAAAGTCACAACAGTAAACGCCTCAAACTTCGAACTACTAACATGTAACAATTATGACAATCAGAAATTTCCACATCAAGAAGAGAAATGGCTGATAAGAGCTAAAACTGTGTATCTTTGTGTATATGCTGTGCGGAAGGTGCGTGGAGATGAAAAAATTGAATCAAAACTACTCAAATTGGGCATTGACAACTTAGAAAGTTTGGACAAGCGAAGCAAAGCCGTGAACAGATATATCATGTGGCTATTATATGTCTCAACACGAATGGGCCCAAGACTTCGGTATAATATCTCAACTCGGTCCCCAGAATGATCGCTTTCCTTCAGGAGTAGCCTGCTCCTGCTTCTGGTTCTGCTTCGGATGGGAAGAGAGAAGGTCACTGTGCGAGTCTTGTTGGGTTCGCAAAGAGGTGCGAAAGAGTGATTAGAAGCAATGAGGACTATCGTATGGCCTGGTCAATTGATTGATCAAAACCGTCCGTCTTGCAGACTTTGATAACAACCTCTCTCTTGACTCTTTACCTTTACCCGAATGTTCAGGTACAGCCGCAGCTTGATGTGTTTTAAGGATTTCAGTCACCGTTGAATTTCATCCGTTAATCTTTAAATTCCTAAATTTTTATATGTTACAATATTTTATGGGATTAATACCACGAAAAACTCCAAAATGATATACATAAAACAAATCTATCTCAAATTAATTTTTGACCACCAAAAATCTAAACCGATATATTTTTATAAATTTACCACAGACTAGTATGCCTATGACAAATTTATCCTCTGTTAATTTTCATTAAATTTTATTGTCAAATTATTAAGTTGGATGACATGTGACAATTAATTAGTGTACCAATTTGAGATTTTACTTTCTATTGTTACAATTGTATTAGTTTTGTTGTTTTGTGTGATATTAATACAATTTAATGGATGGTATATTCATTACAAATGTATAAGTTTAGATTTTCTTTATAGTTGTTTTGAGTAAATTTGTCAAAAATATACCAATTTGAGATTTTCTGTGTCCATTTTGGATAAAATTTGTCATATATCTAACAATTTAGGATTTGGGATAAATTTGTCATAGATATATCAATTTAAGATTTTTGGTGATATTAACCCTAATTATGAATGACATGCATAATATTACAATCCATTTCTCGAAGAATCCTAAAATCACTAACAGATATGAACCTGCCTATACCAAGCAGAATCACTCTAGTTCTCCACCAACAAAGGTGGAGTACAGGCTAGTTGGCCTCACCATAGTCTCGGCAACAGGTCTCAAGAAGGTGAAAGATGTTCTGCTAATGCTTGGGTATTTGAAGGCCAGCGTCTCCGCCGACCCCCACACCAAGCAGCGGACTCCGGCTGCCAAGGACGGCATCGACGTCGCTTCCCTCCAAAAGAAGGATGGCCCCCCTTCGATTCTAAAGCTCAGATGCTAACGGCTTAGTGGCGGTGATCTCAACATTGAAGAAACTCAGGTGATGTAAGATTATTCATAGATATGTGACGAAGGAGAAAAATAGCCTCATCATCGCGAACAAAATTTTCCTTCACTTTAGAATACGAAAGAGTGTAATTCTATCGACGTGATATCGAAATCTTAATTCCGGTCGTTGATGAAATAAATCAAGAAGTGCAACTCAGTGGCAGACCTAGAAACCTAGTTCATAGGATGACGAGATAAGAAAACTTTACAATGGTCAATGCCTAAGTAAAGGGGATGAGGTAAAAGATTTTTATATGTAATTTAATGAACTGTGGCGCATGCTGGTATTCAGGTACCCATCAAGAAATTACTCGAAAAGGCTGGCGAGAACAAGGATCCTAAGAAAGTCGAATATTAGGTATATAAATCCTTTGGTTAAAAAGAAGGCGAATTGAAGTTCAGATTCCATTTGTTTTGCAAAAATTAATTGATTTGAAAAATATTTTCAATAAAAATTATCACTAATATCGCTTACAAAGATGAATAAACAAAAATAAAATTTCATCGTCCACGAAAATATATAGATATTAATTGTTGTCGGTGATGATAAATATTTTCCATTGATTAATAATTTTAAGCAATATAGGTAATCATTTTTTGGAAAATATTCTTTAAATTATTCATTTTTCGCGAAATAAACAGAGCTTCATATTCGAGTTCGGGGACAAAATATTCGAAGGATTTCTTTTGTGAGCACCACCAAGCGTGCCGTATGCCACGGCAACAACCCAAACCCGAATGGATTGTCCACCGGCAGGATGCCCTTAGGCTAGCCTTGGGGGTGGATATGGGCTAGTTCCTCAAGGACGGTCCGAAGACCTCACTCCACCGTTGGGATCACATCCTCAGTCTAGCTCCGTAGGAGGACACGGGCTCAGTCCTCAGGGCGGGCCTGGAGATGCGATTATTCAAGCAAGGTATCCTCAGCCGGCAGCTAGTTATCCGCAAGCGCCGGGCGCGTATATTCAGCCATTCCTAGCTATCCACAGATTGGATATCCTCAACCTACTCCAGGATATCCTCAGCAGGCTTCGGGCTATCGACAGCCAGTGCAAGTGAAGTCATCATGCCTCAGCAACCGAATGGCAACGAAGGTGGTTTTCAAAATGGGAGCCACATTCATGAAGGGAGCCACTGGTGGTATGGTGTCGAGTGACGATGTTGGATAATGGAGGAGCGGCTTATCAATCGAGATATCACGCTTGACATGTCGATGCTGGCAGATTTATATTTCTCTATTTCTTGAAAATTTTCGAATCCCGTCTAAATTCCTATGAACTGCATTTTTCTCTTTCGTAGGATGACTACTTGTATTCGTAATCTTCTTCTTCTTCTTCTTCTTTTGCATTTGTATGCGAATTTAAGGAAGCTGGTGTTACTAATAAAGGTGAAATGATGAGATCTGAACCTTTATAGTCAACCGCATGTTCTTGCAAAGACCAATATTCTCGCATTGTTTGGCTTAGGTAACGTAAGAATGACATTTATAATAAGAAGAAATAAAATGATGATTCCCGTAATACCCTTAACATCATAAAATCATGATATGGCAGTTAATATATATATTGTATCATAGCAATTATCATTTAATAGTCAACCCGTAGTCTAATAATACCCCATAAATAGTATCAAGATGTTACAATTTAATTAATCTAAATTTTCCATCCATGATTTAGTGATTAATATATCATCATGATTTACGCATAATCATATAGTATCTGATTATATTAAATTAAACGTTTTTATTACATGACTAATGGTAAAACTGGAAATTATAGTAATCAGCGTATCATGAAACATATAATATTTGATTATGGAAACTTAGATATTCGTACATAATAACAAGCACTTAACGTTATGCTAACTATTATACTAAGAATAATATTTAATACAATAAAAACATAATGAGTACCACATCAATTGTCTACTTAGTATATATAATACTCTAGTCGTTAGTTATATAACGTGTGATTATGTCAAAGTAAATACAATTGGTATTATCATTGTATGATTAAGACAGGTAAATTTAGATATAATCTAAATAAATATAAATTATAATTGATATTCTAATATTTGTGTTATCATCCTCGCTGTATATATGTTAATCCTCTTTGGCTAAGACATATAAAACCCCATTCGCCATTTCAAGTATCCCCACTCTATCATTTCCATTTTCAGCCAACACCTCTCCATCTCCCTCGCTAGCACATGCACCCATGATCCAGATTTCGGCATTACTTTTTGAGGAGAAAAAAGAAAGTAGAGCAAGCAATTACGGTGACGAAGGTCGCTGGAGTGGCCTTCACTGCAGAGACGATGCGGGCCGTCGCTGCCCTCAATGACAAGCACCTCGAGTTCGAGTTCGTCCCCATAGATATGCAAGCACAAGCAGGAGAACGTAAGTCTCCGCCCCAGCCCACCACCTGTGCGACAGTATTCCTAACTTTTTTCTGGTCTTGGGGCCTCAACGTGCTCCTCTCAAGAAACCCTCCTTCGTCTCTCTCACATCCAACGTTTCTCGATCTCTTTGCGCAGCCTTTCGGTCAAGTCCCGGCCTTTGAGGACGGAGATTCGAAGCTATTCGGCAAGTCGCCCTAGTGCGACCATGACGAGAGATGAAAGTATCCAAGCATCTAAACAAAAAGTTCGTCTTAGGCCGATCTGCCGGTACAAGCTCACCTATTCACGCGACCGATGTGGACCAGACATCAAATCTTTCCACGCAAAGAGAAATATCCCGAGTACCAGGTCTTGACGAATAAAAAGAACGAAAGTTTAAAATGGCGGAAAAAAGGATCGCCGAGAGAGAGAAAAAAAGAAAGCGCCAGCGAAAAGAAGAAAAAACGGAGCCCGATGCGAGAAATAATAATAACTAAATAAAAAGGGGAACGCTTCTCTCTCTCTCTCTCTCACCCGAACTCCTCTTACGCCCTCTCCCCACATCGCACCAGCTACATCGATTCACACGTAAAGAAATCAGCGTGAAGAAACCAAAGTCGGTCATACTAGGGGTGAGCATGGTCCGGGTTGGTCCGGGCCACCCCCTAACCCTAGGACCAACCCGTACAATGTCGGTTCTCAATTTTTAGGACCGATGACCGACCCTATTAAACCTGGGACCAAGGACCGGACCGACCAATGGTTCGGTCCGGTTCAGTCAACCCGGACCGATCTATAATTTTTTTCATCTTTTTTTTTTTTTTTTTTTATACTCCCTAAAAAGTAAACCTACAAAAGTATCTCAATCAGTATATAAAATCGACAATGTAGCATATAAGACGAAAAAAAGTATCTCAATAATTTTTTTTCGTCTTGTATATACATAACTAGATCTAATGAATTTATTTCATCATGCATATACATAACTAGATCAAACACAAAGCTTCCCAGGTTCTTCTCCAACAGTAGATAAGCCACTAGGACAGAAGGAAAAAACAGGCCTAACTCTACGGTCTATCTAAATGCCCGCATTCCAAAATTGCAAGAGCCATAGTGATTTGAATAGAATATACATTATACAGAAAAGGTATTAGTTTTACAGACAGATTATTCACCGGAGGGGGGAGAACCCATTTTTCGCATTGCAAGATCTACAACGCTCCTCGGACAAGTACAACGGTGTCTCGGATGTCACCCGATAAAGCCTCGGCACTAGTCACGGGACATCTTTTCTGCGACAACTATAGCCTTGTCCGGCTGCTCCTGTGCTAAATCTTCCTTTTCAGCTTCTGCAGCTACTTCAAGATTTGCTCCCGAATGTTGTCGATGGTAACACGGAACCACGACCAGATATGAACGCCTCAAGAGACCAATACCAAACTGTCAAGTTAAGTAGACACGATGCTCAACAAGTTTAGTCGTCAACAACTACTTCACAAAAGTCTACACCGCGTCTTAAATTTCAGAGACTCGTCTTTTTAAGTTCACCTGAGCAAGCGAGTTTTTATAGTCGTCGGGTTCCGGAAGGCCATGATTGCTGATGCGGCCACGATTTTCTTGTGGGAGCAAGCAACCCACGCTTCAAGAAAATGGCATTTGGAGCACTCAACTATACAAACCGAGGTACGCTTAGTCTATAAGCATAAGCAGGTAAAATTTATATACGTTATCAGCAAACGTATGTACCTTTTTGGCTTATCCGAGCTGAATAGCGCAAGTATAGTTTCGGGCGGTGAAGCGACAAAGAACCCTGCTCAAAGTCAAAAAGAATAAGGCATTAATATTCATTGCAAAACAGGTTCTCACTTTGGTGCAGTACAATTATGAGCTTGCTCTCACTAACCAATTGCGCATAGCCTCCAAAGCGTGATGAGATGGCCATATTCAGCTCCAAGAAGGAGAAACGGAGCTACCTGATCAGGAAAAAAACAAAAAAGTCGATCAAGGATGAACGACCTAAGCAATCTGCATATAAGGATTGAACATGAATACTAGCCCACCACCACGACGTACTTTTAGGGTCATGGATGGCTCTCCCGAGAAAAGCTCTCGCCTCTTTGAAATTGCGAGATTAGCAGCGGGAAGTATCAATCTAGCCACTCTCAAGATGTCATCTTCTTTTAACCGGATGTCACGCCTCTTCTCAATATTATTCCTGCATCAGCGCCGCACCTTAGCTCACAAATTTATCCAAATGGAGAAACAGAGCAAACGCTAGAGTGAGACTATACCTTTGACAGATGGAATTGGAAAAGAAAGATAACCCCAACAAGAGAAGCCCCAGTTGGCAAATTGCAGAGAAAATGCTTATAACATAAGCCATCACGAAGATAATCGATATCACCCTTCACCAGGTGCTCTTGCAATCAAAAACCCATGTAGACATAAGCCAAACAAACAAAAAATGACTTCATCACACCTGAAGCTGATTCCTTGAGCAAAGCAAGAAGACAAGAAGCGAGAGAGACCCTACACCAAACCAGAGTGTCGATTTCGCGACATCTCTCCACAATATCAAATCGGTAATCCCCTGTCCGATTCGGTCCAGATTCTTATTGTCCCTCAGTAAAATCAGTTCCTTCACAAAATGCAAATCAAACATCCAACTCTGCAAGATTAGGAACATCCATCAACAATGCGGCATTGTGCAACTAAACTATAAATACCATTAGTATTAGTGCTATTGATAGAACATCTCACCATATATATTCATTCAATGTGCAAGCTCTATTTATTGATGGTAATCTCCTTGGTAAGACAATCCATATCTGAAAAAAAGAATTCATTCATTAGATCTACAAACGAATTAACAAGGAAAAAGAAATATGCATAATTTAAGCTTACCCAATTCAAACTTTTCAGCATTTTCAATGCACTCTTCAACATTAATAGGCACACGGGCAGCTCTCAACCAGTCTTGAGTACAAATTAAAGCTTCCACCACTCTAGGAGTCAAAGAACTTCGAAAACCATCAAGCACACGGCCCAAAGTACTAAAAGCCGACTCTGAAGCAACGGTAGTTACAGGAATGGACAAAACATCTCGAGCTATCAAAGATAAGATTTTATATTTTGAACCAGTACTCTTCCACCACATCAAAATGTCAAGATCAAGAATATCTTCAGATTCTTCTTCAAGATACCGTTCAAGCTCCGATTTGTTGTCATCGCGCCCCCTTTTCTTTTGGTGGAAAAAGTTTTTTCGCCAAGCTTTGATGTTAACCTCATCACTCTCATCATTTCCATCGATATTGGAAGCACTGCTACTATCAACAGGTATAGATTGACCACCCAAATATTGATGACCATGACTAGAAAAAGATTGCTCATAAAATGCATATAAACGCTCCAGCACGTACTTCACCTTATCATGCATTTCTTCAATTTTTGCTTCATCATCATAAATTTGCTCAAAACAGAACTTCACATAATGCAACCTTTTTGTAGGATCTAATGCCACTGCAATTAAAACCATCATGTTTACTTTATCCAAACTCCCATAGTATTTATCAAACTTCCCCTTCATCTTCACACCCATAGCTCTAAGCTTGGGATCCAAAGTATTACTTGCATCTTTCAAATATTTATATAAAAAAGCTATCCCCTCAAAATGATCATTCGAAGTGGTATATAAACTCCCTGACATTTGATTGGTAGCATCATAAAACTGCTTCAGAAATTTGGAAAGAATAGTGGCATTTTCCCAATCTTCATTTTTAGGAGGATCATTGCTAAGCTCAGATTGGAAAGACAAATCATCTTCTACCATCCTTTCAAAAGCTTTTCTGAATTTTATGGCCGTGTGTAACATGAGATAAGTGGAATTCTATCTAGTGGCAACATCTAAACAAACCGAACCCTTATGAGTGATTCTTTCAACCTCAATGCAAGATTGGAAAGCTTTAGCTCTCATGGGAGAACTCCTCACATATCTAACAATGTTTCGGATGCGTGCAATAGAATCACGTACCTCAGACAAGCCATCTTTTACAATCAAGTTCAATATATGAGCAGTGCACCTCATGTGTAAAGCCTCACCAGCTAAGACCAATGATCCATCTCTTGAAAATTTATCTTTCAAATAATCAATGGCAACATCATTCGCACTAGCATTATCCATTGTGATTGTAGACACATTTTTTTCTATTCCCCATTCATAGATGCATTTTTCAAGTATTTTCCCAATCTCCCTGCCTTTGTGACTGTGTATCACCACAAAATTGATGATCCTTTTGTGTAATTTCCAATCTTCATCAATGAAATGTGCAGTAAGACATAAATAGTTTAGATTTTGAACAGAAGTCCATGTATCAGTCGTGAGTGCAACCCTTGATCTAAGCTTACCAAAGAAAGCCTTCAAAGAACTTTTTTCATTTATATACAACTTGATGCAATCTCTAGCTACCGTAAATCGTGACAAATGTGTGAAGAGAGGTTGTATCTCAGTAATAAAATCACGAAATCCAGCACGCTCAACCAAAGAAAATGGTTGTTCATCAACGATGATCATCCGAGCAAGCATGTACCTAGACCGGTCTTGATCAAATTTCCATGTTGTTAAGATATTACCACTATCATTACCAGTACCAGTATCTCCCCTTGCCTTTTCAAGCACATTTGCATCACGTGGTGCAAACAATTTTTGCCTCCTATCTATATTGGGAGGATACTTATTGCACTTTTTCAAATGCTTCAACATTGTTGAAGTACCATTGTTAACAGTATATGAGTACTCATTTCCACAATGAATGCACTTTACCATACATGTTTTTTTTGTCTTCTCATCTATGATTCTTGAAAAATTATCCCACGCAATAGATTTATCCGTTTTTCGCTTCTTACAAAGAGGAGGATGATTAGTGGATACCTTGGTTGACTCTTTTAAGTTTTCTTCACATCCATGGCTAGACGATTCCATCATAGGACTGATCTCGTAGCATCCCTCCACTTCAGTTGAAATATTATCTAAATCCATCAAGTTCACCTGAATATTTAAGTACCGGCACGTAAGCTTCAGCGCTGCAATCACTGATGAAACAAAAAATATCAGCTATGGTTTCATTTTTGAGGTGGCAACATCAAATAGCTATTCAGAAACTACATACAGCAAATAATAGAAAAATGCAACATCAAATAGCTATTTATATGTTGGGTGGTTGAGAACCATGACCGCTACTAGTCTTGACAAGGAAATGGTTGAGGGGGGAAAAGAAATTTTACCAGGAAAGAAAATGCAGAAGTTAAGTGATAAAGAAAAAGGGATCTCTAGAATGATTTCCCTAAAGAGAAGGAAAATTGACAAACTTGGGATCTACAGAAAGTTACTCATGTTAGGTAAGGTTGTACCACTTTTCAAGGGTGTGATTCATTCAAATTAGTAGTAGAATAGCATATCAGAACCTTGTGATAGGCACTTCACTAGATCCGAATATTTGCCAACATGAGGCATCGAGCAGAATTTATGAAGGCCTAAACATAGTAAGAGAAGCTGAAGTAATCAACAAAATCATAAATTGAGGTCAAAAGAGCAAAAGGACACAAAGCCGAAAAAGAAAAAGTGGGCACTTTGTTCTAAAATTTAATTATTATTCAGATTAAACTATAGCTACGTAGCATCCATAGTTACTCGATAATGATGAGTTCATAAAGTTTAGAGAGTTTGCCGGTGCATATCTATAATAAAGTGATTTTTACCTTGCCACACGACTCCCAAGTCAAGTGAATTTGGCTTGATTCTTGTGCCAAATTAAGTCAATTCTCTGGGAAAGTCGTTAGCACTACAATGATGGAGCCTGCAACCAATAGAAAAGCCAATTTCTTAGAAAATCCACAGGACAATTTGAACCCATACTTGTAGGAAATTCTTATTTCATCCCAAAATGCTACAATTTTTTTTTAGCATTACCAATTGTATGCTCATTGTCAAATTGAGTGGCCTTGCTTCAGTTGCTAAGCCCATGAACCTGCTCTTTTTAAATCAGGAAATACACAAAAGAGAGCCAAGAAGTTGATCCTCTTGTGATATACGCACAAC
Source organism: Eucalyptus globulus (assembly GCA_014182545.1). Taxonomy (NCBI): domain Eukaryota; kingdom Viridiplantae; phylum Streptophyta; class Magnoliopsida; order Myrtales; family Myrtaceae; genus Eucalyptus; species Eucalyptus globulus. The sequence goes on along the minus strand of CM024724.1, from coordinate 12,620,799 downwards.
TTCAAATTATTTTTCCTGACTTCGATTGATCATGTCTCCCATAGTATACAATCGTGAACTTAGCTCAAAGACCGGTCTCCAAAATGCTTGCGCGCTACTATGATTGGGTCAGCAAACGAGAGTAGAGGGCATGACGACGACGAGAGGCGGACAGTCCAGGCAAGTCCCCCTGTTGTAAGTGAGAAACTTAAAAAACAAACAGAAAAATGTGTTCCCGAGTGAGTAATTAAAACAGATAAAAATGCCAAGGAGTGTACCTCCATTAAGAGCCAACCTACTGATCAGCAAAGTAATTCAATTGATGCACTGGAAAAGACAACGAAAATTACATCATATGGGCCTGACTACGATGAAGTTGATTGTTCTTCTCAAGACGTCTAGCATTGGGAATGTTTGACAATGGCGTTCATGTTCACCCATCATCAAATGCTTTTCAGAAAATCCTTTGCAGAGCAAAGGAGAAGATACTTCAGATAGCTTTCATACACTTGCAGCCATGTTCATACACGTACACAAAGCAAACATGGAAAAAAAAAATCAACACAAATCAAGAGCATACATGAGGTTGAAGATCTCAAATGAAGCACAAAGTAGAACTCACTAGCCAAGTTGTGTTCGGAAAGCGAGGGCGAGCTGAGCGTTAGGGTTTCTAATTAGGGCTTCTTCTTTTTCCTTCTGATTTACTCGGCGATAAGCGAGGCGACCGACGCGAGTGGTGAGCGCGAGCGGCAAGTGCGAGCATCGAGTGGGGCGAGCGTCAACTGGCGAGCGGCAAGAGTTGAGCGAGGCTAGCGGCGAGCGTTAAGCAAGGCTAGCGGTGAGTGGTGAGTGGCGAGGGTTGAGCGAGGCCAGCAACGACAGCAAAGGGCTTGTAGCAAGCGGCGAGCGGTGAGCGGCGCGAGCGGTACGGGCAACCAGAGGCGAGCAAGGATGCTGTTACTTTTGATTTTGCAAATTTGAAGAACAAAGAAGACAAAATGGAAGAGAACATACTTTGGGGAAGGAAGCCGCGAGGAGATTTACGGCGTAGACTTTCCACCGTTTTGGACGTTGCGAGTCCGTCACTGTGAAGACTCCATGGTCTTCACGGTGAAGAACACTCTGGATTGTGGACTCTGGAGAACATTCTTTGGAGTTTGGACTGTGGAGGAGGACGCCGTGAAGACTGAAGACCTTGACGGCGTAAATCACGCCTTTTGGATGCCGTTTGTCCAAGACAGTGAGCCGAGGAGTCAACTTTAACCTAATTTTACTTAGGTTTGACCGTTTTAATATATAAAAGAATTATTCCTTACCAAAAAAATATATAAAAAATATAATATAAATAATATACAGGGTTGGTCCGGGTTGACCAACCCAAAACTCTGGGACCGAGGACCAACCCGCACGGTGTTGGTCCCCGAAATTTCAGACCAATGACCGACCTGTCCCCCTTGAAACCGGACCGGGACCGGTAGGGTTGGGCCAATCCGGGGTCGGTCCAGGTCGACCCCGAACCGCTGCTCACCCCTAGGTCATACCATATAATATGAACAACATCCATATTAATAATTTCCAATTAAAATTGACCAAAAAAATCAAATTAACAAACTATCAAAAGATTTAAGATTAAATTAGCACTAATTAAAAAATTAATATTCATACAATAGATTTGTCTTTTTTGGTAAAAAAATTTCTATCTCTTTCTTTTTTCTACAAAGTCCAACGAAGGTCACAATCCTCACCCTAAATTTTAATATTTTTTAAAATTATTCATTTTTTCTTTTTCTTTTTCTTTCTCTCTCTCTCTCTCTCTCTTTTTTTTTGCGCCCTTCTTCCTGCGGTTGGTCATCAAAACTTGGCAACCAGTGAGGGGCCAAGGCTGGCAAGGTTGCCCGTGGCTGGCCAGCTTCACCCTTGCTGCCGCCGGTGGTGATAGTTGTTTACCCCCAAACCTTTCAATGTAGGGTTTTCGTTGATGCATATCCGTGAAGAATTTGGAGAGAAGTTCCCCAAATTTTTGTTTTTGCCTAAAATCCAAGGTGAAGAAGAAGGAGATTGTGAAGATTTTCAGTGAAAGATGCTTTGGATTAAATTAAAAAGGGACTCGATCACGAAGGGCGATGAAGGGTTGAAGCCGTCACCTGTGGAGACTATGATGGTCACTTGTCCCAGCCACCTTGTCCTTGCCGACCTCCCGGTAGTAAAGGGCCTCGGGTCCGCCGCTGCCACTTCGCTCGTGAAGCTCGTTGACCGCAAGCCTCACTGCCAGCTCGACCTTTGGCTGGGGATCCCTCGCCAAAGGGTTGGGCAAGCCTCACGCATGGTCGGGGAGGGGTTGAGCCTCACTAGCCCAGTGAGCAACCTAGGCGAGCCACCCTTATTACCTTGTAGTGCCATGGCAAGGCTTTCTCTTGTCCTCACCGACTAGAGAAAAAAAAAAAAAAGAAGAATGGAAGAAAAAAATAAATAATAATTCAAAAATATTAAATTATTATTTAAAATCGCTTTTGCAATAACACCAGCCTGTGTCACGTAAGATAATTGGTATACACATCAGAGTCGACTAGCCAAAATTGACTGAATAAACTAAATTCGTACAAATGCAAAACGTTAAAAATTCAATTGGCCAAAAAAAAAAGAAGAATTAAAACTAAATTATGTCTAATTTTAAGATTTTTTTGGTAATTTTCCTATCAAGTCTCTGCCTTGAGGGCGGAGATTTGAAGCTTTTGGGTAAGTCATCCCGTCACTAGTGATGTAATTATCTTGTGTGACCATGATGAGAAATAAGTTTTTAGATTATCAAGTGTTTAGTCAAATTTGAGTCTTCAATCAGTCAACAAAACGAGCAACAACCACGCCAAATATAGTGGATATCTTGATTATGATGCTCTTCGTGGTGTCAGAATCAAGGGCTATTACGGATTACATTGCCTGTACATACGCGGAGAAGGGCACTCCGCTCGTCTGCGAGGGCAAACCCAGGGCGATGGTGAGCGTGATGATGGAGTTCGGGGCCGATCAGGAGGCCATAAAGTCGAAGATGCAGTGGGAGCTTGCGTACGAGCCGATGCCCGACGGGGCCGCGGACTCTGCGGTAATCGAAAAGAACATGGTGGTGAAGGCGTGGATTGAGGCCGAGGTCCAACACTTTGACCGCGTGGTGTCGAAGCTACCGTTGGAGCTCATGTGCAAAGAAAAGATCAAAATAAATTATTAAATTATTAAATTATTAAAAATTTCAAAAAAAAAAAAATCTATAAAAATTGTCGATGTATATCAGTTGTACGATGGTTAGTATCTATGTCAGTAATTTTCGATTAAAATTAGTTAGAATGACTAAATTGAAAAAGTGTTAAAAGATTTAAGATTGAATTTCATAATTGACAATTTAAAACTGAATTAACATTCATATAATAGATTTTAGTCTTTTTTGGTAATTTTTTTTTGAAGTAGATTGGTACCCCATGCTTAACGAAACATGGGTACGTAACCTTCTACATGATTAGTTGGAGGTTGATTTTGACGAGATAGGAGAGGGCATTAATTCTTGGAAAAGCAATCATGTTGGGTCGTGAATTTGCAGAAAAGATAACCGCAGGGTAATAACATCACGTCTTAGACTTGAATAAATAAGTGATTGTTCAATTTTTTTTTCTTGTTTGAGAGGGTTGGAACCGATGCTCTGATTTTGCCGGATCATCAAGATCATATATATACAAACATGAGGATGTTCTTATTCAGATCATCTCCTATTGGATGGCTACAGTTTCATGATCCCGAAAGCTTTACCCAATTCTATTATTAAAGTACCATAGAAGTTCAATAGACGATATTCATGTCTAAGTATAGCTTTATATAAATTTTTCATTTTTCACCTTAACATTCTTCTGCCGTTGCAGTTTCTAGAGTTCGAGAGTTAAGATAAATAAAAAGCCAAAAATCAATTGTCCAATATTTGCATTGCGATGTTTAACACATAGAAGTCTGAACAATTTAGTTTCTAAAATTAATTGATTCGCCGTAATTGGAATGATCTTGTCTAGCTACAATAAAATGGGAAATATGACAAAAGGGCTGCGATGGATTTTGAAAAAGGCCAGATGCATCCCAAAATGATGACTAAAAAGATGCCTCAAGTTTGGGTTGTACGAAAAAAAAAATTTGAATTTTTCCACTTTATTTTCTTAGGTAAAGAATTTAAAGTTAGAGATATTAGAAATGTGATAAAATATCATTTTCGAAAATGGCATGACCACACATTTTAGCAACGCACTAAAAATGGTTTTACGTGTGTCATTTTCGCGACGAAAATGACATTTCATTTTCAAATGGTTTTACATGTCATTTTCGTCGCGAAAATGACACGAAAATGACATGTAAAACCATTTTTTAGTGCGTTGCTAAAATGTGTGGTCATGCCATTTTCAAAAATGACATTGTCACACATTTTAATGATATGATCACACATTTTAGGTAGGTCAATTGAACCAGAAATGGGGAGAGCAAAAAAGGATGAAAGAGGGAGTTGCCGCCCAGGAGGCTAAATCTTTAAGACCCCTCTTTCGGAGGAAGATAAGTTACTTTATATCAAAGTATGTAACTTATCAATTCCGTAACGGAATTTTCAATCCTCCCGCACCTTCTTATCGAAATGAGAAAGAAGATGGTACACTCGAATTGTATTAGGTCAACTTGACGTGGGACCACGCCATTTTCATAAATGATATTTTTGTCACAAATTTTCGAAAATGGCATTGGTTTCTCTTCCTCAGCTTGCTTTCTTCCCTCTCTTTTTTATAAAAGCGCTCTAAACCGACCATTGCCAGGCACAGAGTTCTACATTAAGGTTTTGAGGGAGAGAGAAAAAAAAACAAAGCAGAGCGAGCAATCATGGCGAGAAAGATCTATGGAAGCGTCCACTCCACCGCGATGATGCGGGCCTTGGCTGTCCTCCACGAGAAGGGCCTCGAGTTCCAGTTAGTCCCCCTCGACATGCGAGCCGGCGAGCACAAGAAGGAGCACTTCCTCGCCCTCAACGTAAGTCTCCGTCCCTGCCGGCCACCTGCTCGACAGTTTTGGTCTTGGGGTCTGAAGGTGTTCCTCTCAAGAAACCCTCCTTCGTCTCTTTGATCTAACGTTTCTCTCTCTCTCTGTGCAGCCTTTCGGTCAAGTCCCGGCCTTTGAGGACGGAGATTTGAAGCTGTTCGGTGAGTCATTCTATTAATAGTAGATTATCTTGTGTGAGCATGATGACAGATGAAAGTATTTTAGTCCCATGTGCTGATTCGATTGCCGATAGATCATGAGACCATGATCAAAGATCCAAGTGTTTAGTCAATCTTTGAGTGTTCCAACCAGTCAACTGAACAAAAACAACTACGCGAATTATAGTTTATATCTCGATTATGCTCTTTGTGGTCACAGAATCGAGGGCAATTACTCAATACATTGCTCGTAAATACGCGGACATGGGCACTCCGCTCATCTTGGAAAGCAAACCCACGGTGGAGGTGAGGACGTGGACGGAGTTCAACGTCCACGCGGAGACCACGGAGTCGAACATGCAGTGGGAGTTCATACCCGACGGGGCCGCGGATGCTGTCGAAAACATGATGGCGACGGTGAACATGTGGAGTGAGGTCGAGGCCCACCAGTTTGACCCCGTGGCGTCAAGGCTGCAGCGGGAGCTCGTGTACAGGCAGATGATCGGCATGGCCCCGGACAGTGCAGTATTCGGGGAGAATTGGACCAAGCTCACCGAGCTCCTCGACATCTACGAGGCCCGGCTGAGCCAGTCCAAGTACTTGGGCTGCGACTTCTTCACCCTCGCCGACCTCCACCACCTCCCGGCCCTGACCAACCTGATGGGGACACCGGTGAAGACACTGTTCGACGCCCGCCCAAATGTGAGTGCGTGGGTGGCCGACATCACGGCCCGGCTGGCATGGGTCAAGGTTCTTGCCTTGAGGAACCAGTACTGAAGCAAAGGTTCTAGTTGAGATGATCTGGCTATGAGTGAATAAAAAATAGGACTTTTTATACCCCTTTTTCATACGAGCTTGTTATTGTATTCTATCGCTGATTCTGTACTTTTATGTTTTTGGTCGAAGATTCTGTACTTCTCGGGTCCCAGTTTCCGTGGGAGTTAGACCTTTTTTTATTTGCTCTAAGGGTCGTCTTCAATCATCACTTCTGGAGAGATGATGAAGATGATGAAGATGTATTAAGACAGTCAATAATGAGCAACAAAGAATGGATAGATGAGAGAGAGTTATGTTCCGCGAGTCATTGGCTAACGTCTCGTCCTTCTAGTTTCATTCGAGAGTAACCTTTGTCCTTGCATCATCTCCATGGGATGGCCTACAATTTCATAACCACTTGCCCCACTAATCCTAAATGCTTTACCCACCGTCATTTTTCAAGTATCGTAGAAGTTCACTATACGTATTCATGCGTAAGTATGGCTTTATACAAATTATTTATATTTGACCTTGACATTCTTTCGCTGTTGTAGTTTCTAGAGTGCGAGAGTTTAGAGAGAAAAGTCAAAATTCAACCAAAAGTACACCAATACTCGCTTTTCCAATATTGCATCGTAATAATTAACACATAAAAAGGCCTAAACATTTTCATTTTAAAAAAAAAAAAATCAACCCAGGTTTGGTCTTTTCGCTTTGCTTCCAAAATATTCATTTATGAATTAGTCGGTCGGCACAATTTCGACCAGCATGTCTGCGCATTTGGTGTGAAGTTCTATTTGCATTTCAACGGCAAAATGACTGATAATTTACATGAGTCAGAACTCATTTATTTAGTTCCTCACACAGAGATATAAGGTCACTCATATTAATTATTCATCATGATATACTTATTATAACGAAATCATAGATACATGAGAACCCTACATTTATTATGATGACAATTATTCTTTCAAGGCCAATCCCATAAGCCATACGTTCATCGTTGATTTTAGATATTCAGATGCCCCATCGTTAGAGGTCCTACACTTCGTATCCTTTTAAGTGATGCCTACTCTTCGTATTTTTTTTTTTTAAGTGATGTTAGGTAGCTTGGACATAAAAAGGGTGAAAAAAAAAAGTGTCGAAACCAATGACTTAGCATAGGTATTGCCTATTTTCTCAGAAACCCTAAAGTCAGGAGCGACCCCAACGCATACCAACATTAGGAGATAAAACTTGTCCTCCATACTTTGACCACGTATGCATGATGTTGACACGAAGAAAGCATCTTAGAGAGAGCAATTTTTGGATGATCGAACATGCCCCCGAGATCACTTAAAAAGAAAGAAAAAGTTAGCAGACTCTACCGTTCACATGCACATGTTTTTTCATGGCAATAATTTACGTATGATTACTGTCAATTCAGGGGTGAAATTCTCTTAATTTGTAAGCTCATTATTGTTTTCCTAACCTATTCAATTTTTTTAGTTCAATAAATGAAATTGAAAGAATCCAATAATAACGTTTTGCTCACTTGGATGTCAAAAAGATGCACAATATCGTGGCCAGATTTAATGCCGTCCCTTTATAGGGGAATGTTGGAGCCATATTTGTGCTGTTCGTATTAAATTAATTCATACCCCTGTAAGAAGATAAAATGTCTATTTCAAATAAACGAGTGACGAAGTTGCTGAATATGACAAAGTGTAGGGTTTGACTCATTTTTTCCCTTCTTGTGCAACCGAAAAGTGTTTGGCAACCTTTACCAACAAAAAAAATTTCTTTACCAAAAAAAAAAAGTGTTTGTCAACAACTCTAGCGATAATCGAAACCTGCGGTCGAGGATTTTTTTTTTTTTTTTTGGCAAGGCAGTCGAGGTCTAACATTGACAAAAATGGCAACCACGACATGGAAATGAACATGGACGATCATATCATAATAAGTGCGATCGATCTATCCTTTCTTATTGTCCTTCCGTGATGGCCATCATATATTTTGAAGAGTTCCTGCTAAAAAAGTATAATTCACATGTTGCAAGTTGATGTATGTGTACTCGTTTGTACGATGGCCCAGATGATTTACAGTCACAATTACAATCTAGGGTACACAAAGTCGTGGCACGGTAAAGAGAAAACATGGGCACATACCAAAAATAGTCTATCTCTCTCTCTCTCTCTCTCTCTCTCTCGGATAGACACCAAAAGGAAGGATTGCCCCAAAATAGGAACCGAACTAGCTGAAGTCCTCACCGGATGTGACTTGGTTTTACATTTTAAAGAAACGTTGCTGCGTGAAAATTTTCGTTCAACTTTTTTGCTAAATCAAATGAGACAGGCATAAATTCGGTTTCTTTTAGTGCACTCAATTATCTTATCCGTGAAACCCTAGACAAGGGCCCGTATACGTAATAATCGCGACAGGCAACTGAAAAAGTTCTAGCAAACTGAAATTGAGGAAAAAAAAAAGATTTGTCAAGATATGACTAGTATTTACGATTTTAGTGATTGAAGCAAATTATAATAAGTTACGACTCATAAAGGTAAAATCTTCTAATAGATAAAATAATATGTAATACCTCATATATAAGCATCGTAAATATTCATCACATATCGTGTTGGTTATTAAAAGTATGATCAGATCTCCAATTTGTGCCTTCTCTTTTTTTCTCTAGTTCGTGACTTCGATTGAACAAATCTTAAAGTCAATTAGAGCATGCTGGCTTACGACAAGATGACTTTTCGTTTCCTTCGTTTACACGAAATCACTCGCTCCGCTGGTCAAATATTCCACTTCTCGAAGCCTCTGTTCTAGTACAGGCCATGTATTTATCTAAAAAAATAAAAATATAAATTAAGATTGGTCGAATAACTTCAGACCCACGTTACGGCCGCACTAGCCCAAAGAACCAATAAAAACTAAATGAACTTTGAATTCTAGACACCAAAACGAAACATAAGATGGAGACAGCAAAGAAACTTGATAAGATTTTTTTTTTTTTTTTTTTTGTTGAAAGGTGGGTGGAGCTGGTAGATGCATTTGCTTTAGAGAGATTGTTCTTCTAACACAAAAATGTCTTTTGCCTCAACAAAGGCCATGGACAATGCAGGCTTTGTTCTACAAACATGTCACCGCTTTGACAACCAAGAAAAATCCATCAATTTGACAAGATAGTAAGATAAGGATTACGGTTATTATTTACGTTTAGAGCATGAGTTCAACTTATTTATTGTTAAATTAAAAGAAATATGGTGATTCGTGCACTTCCCAAAGAATAATGCTATGTGTGCTAAACAAATCTACAAAAAAATCGAATTACGGTAAAATATGATCTAATTCCGAACATCAACGTAATCTACGAAATCTTCTAACAACCGATCAATAACTCATTAATTGAAGAACAGCCAATTTCTCAGACGCTATTCTATACTTTTTCACTCGGGACTCCATAACTCCATACTAAAATTCTTCTCTTTTTGGTACTCATATAAAAGTTCGCTTTAATCAAACCTATGAAGATATCGTGTAATTAGGTTTCTCTTACCATCGCTGTTGTCCGTGGCGCGTAAGACGATGAACACATACTTAACGAGAGGGATCGAGGTGATGGCGTAGAAGAAGGGAGGGGGGGTGCGGGGGGGAAGGACCGCCCAGAACGTCGGAGCCATGAGGATGCTGACCCGGGGTGTTTAGCGGACTCTATATACCTGAAGAGTCTGTATCTGCGCAACTTGGTGCGAGAGGTTCTTCTCCGTTGATGAGCACCGGAGAAGCTGTCTCGGCTCGTAGGCTTTCGTTCTTCCCGGGATTCTTCGACCGCATCTCCTGGCATCTCTCGCTCTCGAAGTCATAAAGACACGCACGCATGCGCAGGCACGGAGGCAGGCCGGAGAGACGCAGAAAGTGGGTAGGGAAAAGCCGGTAGCAGTGAGTTCTGGAGAGGACGAGGTTTTTAGAGGGGAAGATGATGGGTGTTGTCAATATATATATACAGAGCCCTTTGCTCAAAAGATTTTGCATTAATAATAAAAGAACTTCAATATGAACGCCTGTAGAGACAAGCACTGCAGCTGCTGATGCAAGACGGGGGATGAATCTGTAATTTTCCTCAAAAATTGTCGTTCTTCTTGATCGTCCTTACTTACATAAGAGCTAATTTCAAAATTTTAACTGAAAGTATTTTAAGGGACACTTTTTAAGCAATTGATTAGAAAAACAACACGATTTTAAATGCACTCATTACCATCGTGTCATGTACAAGTAGTTCCTTTAAAAATGGAATTATTCATAATAAAGTATACTTGATATTAAAATATTTAAATGAGATAAAAGTGTGGTTTAAGATGAAATCGTGATTTTTTATATGAATATTTTATGGACACTCCAGAGACTGCTCATTTACAACACTGGATTTTTATTTTTTGGCTTAGGATAGACAAATTATGGAATCAGAATTGAACCCAATATTAACCATCCACGATTCAAGGGATCAATTCAAATGCTGTCTAGCCTTTTTTTTTCGACTTCATAGGAGAGAGAATCTTGGGGTATTGTTAATCATGGTCACATGCGACATGTGTATGCGTGGCAACATCTATGGAAGTCTTCATCATTATTAACTAGAATTAATCACCATGCCATGTTTTGAGTAATATACCATTGTTCAAGTTAAATTTAATTACCAATTAATCGACAGTCCTAGGCTCGCAAGCATTGTCAAAAGTGTCCTTTTGAGGACCCTTTCGCAGATCCCACACCGATCATTGCAAATAGGGTTCAAAGCGACACTCTTTAGGCGGATGTGTTTTTGTATAAGACGTATCGCACTTCTAAAGATTGTGGAGAATTGCACTTTCGTCCTCCTAGTTTTCAGGTATAACGTTTCTCGTCCCTTCACTTTCTTTTATCAAATTATGCCCCGGCAAGAAGTCCGCTCTTTCGAACGACTGTAATGGAGATTCATCGAAAGGGCAATCTCTTTTTTGCAGCACAAATTTCAGTTGCTTGGTCAGAAGTAGAGGTGTTAAAATGGGTCACTTATTTATAACAAAAGATAGTTAAATGGGTTTCACAATTATAGGTTTAAGATAGGTGGGTCTTAAGTGGGTTTTTAAATGGGTTGGGTTGAAAACTCATCTTTAACAAAAACATTATAATTCCTCCCTTCTCTCTTCAACTTTATAAAAATCCAAATTATAATTTTTTTATTTTTATTTTCTCTTTTCTTTTCTTCCTTTATTTTCTTTCTTCTTCTTTTTTTCTTTCTTTTTTTTTCTTTCTCCTTCCTCCTTTCGGTTGCTGGCACGGCAATGGCCGGCGACCGGCCAGGCAAGCCTCGAGCTCGCCAGCGTCGGGCGAGCTTGAGCTCGCCGCATCTGGTGAGGCGGAGGCCTCGCCGACGCCCGGCGAGGCTCGAACCTCGCCGATCTGGCGAGCCTCGAGCTCGCTGGCGTCGGGCTAGCCTCGAGCCTCGCCGATCTGGCGAAGCCTTGAGCTCGCCGGCATCGGGCGAGGCTCGAGCCTCGCCAGTTCCGGCGAGGGGCGAGCTCGAGCTCGCCGGCGTCGGCGAGCTCGAGCTCGAGGCTCACCTGTGGCCGGTCGCCGGCCGTCGTCGTGGCCGGCGGCCGGCCAAAGAAGAAGAAGAAGAGAAGAAAAAGAAAAATAAAAAAAAAGAAAATTATATTTTAAAAATAAAAAAAAATTTAATTTTTTAAAAAATAATTAAATTTCGATTTTTTTAAATAATTATTTTAAAATTTATAAAAATTGTCCATTAAATTTATATTATATAAAACTATTTTAGCAATACAATTTTTAAAAAAATAATATATATATAAAAGCTTGGAAGTATTTTAATAATATAATCTTTAAAAAAACATGGAAATAAGTTTTTAAATTTGTTAAATATGAAAATATTTTATTAATATGAGTTGGGTCGGGTCGGGTATGGGTTGGGTATGGGTCGGGTCGGGTTTGGGTGAAAAATTTACATTAAACATTAATGGGTCGCATAAATGGGTTAATGGGTTAATTTGGGTTGGGCAACCCAAACCCGACCCGACCCACCCGTTTAACGGCTCTAGTCAGAAGGCATTTCGTACGCACTCCAATGATGCAACTCGAATTCCTTTTGCAATTATAATGGAGCTGGACGGTTCCTTGTCTGGAAATGGAGAAACACGTCGCTCCAATTGGGCAAGCTCGCCAAGGGTACTGAACGACGGAAATATTCCAATCCAGATCGAGTCAGACTCTACTTTTCTGGAAAGCTCTATCACGGGCCGGGCCGAAGCTCCATGGGCCATCCAATCTTTAGTCAGGGATTGTACACATCTCCTAGACTGCTTAGAGGGTGTCTTGGTTATCCTTTGTCCGAGAAAAGTAAATCGTGCTGCGGATTGAATAGTGAAAGCCCACCATAACGAGTCTTTGCGTATGAACTAGCTGTCTACCATTCCCCATTGTCTTTTATCTTCGTTATGTAAAGACATGGGACCCTGCTACGGTGAATTTCCTAATGAGTAATGAATGAAGTCTTATCAACCATTAAAAAAGAGAGGAAACACCAAAAAGGCGATGACCTAGACTTCTTTGATTTAAGGTGAACCACCGCATGATTCATTACAGAGAAGTCGTGCTCTACGGGAAAGTGTAAAGTAGCACCTCCATAGCAATCATCTTTAACCTCTGTTTTTCTAAAGGAATATGCGTTATTCTTGTTGTCTAATTTTTATCACACCATCTTGTGAAATGATCGACATGATCTTGTGAAGTAAGAACTAGAAAGTTACTTCTCGAGGACAAGCGCATCAGTTTTAGAGTAAGATTTTTTTGTTTTTTTAAGGCCAGAGTTGGACAGATCTAAACAAACTCGATTGGTTTTGCAGATATTAGGCACTCCAAAGCCTGAGTCGTTGAACTAGAATTATGACTGAAGAACAGTATATCATGCTGCAAGAAAAGTGAAATAGGTGACTTCCCCACAGATCAATGAACTGGTTCTGAGCTTAAAGTGGATGTCTGTACAATTGGAATGAATAATATCAACAGTAGGAACAGCAAGCACCCACAGATTCTTCACGGCAGATAGCAAATGGCATTCGGACTCTGAGATGAACATGGCTTTTCCATTACACACCAGACCTTCACTTGGGGTCAGACTTACAACACCATTTCTAAGGTTTTTCCCATATACCGATCCAGCACCATTACAGCACAAAAATTGATGCACACATTAGCCAGAGAATAAAGAGCAAAATTGGCACTAGATTTTCCTAATACCTTCGTAGTCAACTTCCCCCGAATGGTAACTGATACATTCAGCACCTGCAGTTAATTATTTATGTCCAAGGTGAAATCCAATTACTGTCTTGGCTTAAGTCTTTCCATTCCTCCAAATCCTGTCAAAAATTGGATTAGCCACTAGTTCTTTTGCAGAAGGCCGGGTGGTTGGATCTGGATCCATCATGACCTAAAGAAGTAAAAGAACATCAGAAAGCCACAAAATTGACAGTTTTCCTCAAAAGCAAAAAACAAAATGGCACAAGTCCCATTGAAAGAAACGAAGACACGGAACCTTAAGCAAATTCTGGAAATGCAGTGAATGGCCAGGGAGAAGGGGCAGCTTTCCCTCTCTAAGATTCAGAAACTGAGGCCCAGATTCCGGCAAAGGTGACCCTCTTATAAGCTCATACATAGAAGCTCCCATGGAGAATATATCGACCTTATCGAGATGATCAAAATTGTCATTCAGGATCTCCTGAGGCATATACCGTGCATCACCTTCCTCAACAGGTAGGCTGCTATTGAGGAGAGTCGCACAACCAAAATCACCAAGCTTGTATACACCGTTCTTGACATAAATATTATCCGGCTTAACATCAAGGTGGGCAATTCCTCTTTCATGCATAAAAAGCAATGCTTTCGCAAGCTGCAGGTAATTTGACATTAGCAAGTGTAAATCATGGAGACAAACCATTAACCTTCATGACAAAGATTACGAAAAATAAATCCACAATAGGCCACTATATCTTGTCAAAGGAAATTAATATGGGCTGTTATATGTGTCATGAGGAAAGGAGCTATAGCCAAATTTTCCATTGCACGCTCACTGCACTATCCAGGACTTGATCACAGAGATACTTGAATTACTGATAACCCAAAACGACATCTTACAAATAATTGAAGCTTTGTGAACCACAGTACAATAGAAAGACACAAGTACTATATCCGGTGAAGCTCATCAGTAGCATTCACATAGCCACTGGTCACACAAATCCCACACTAGGAAGTTGATAGTTTGAGTATTCTTTCCAAGAAGGAAGAACTTTTTCAATTTCATTTTTTGTAACTGAACCATCGTTTGGAAAAAAAGGACGTGCCACATTCATAAATCCCAATTTTAAGTTCTTTGAGCAATATGAGCACCTAAATTCCCCTCTCTATGCAAGCATGATGAAAAAGACATGATGGATGATCGGATGGTACATGACCATTATTGAAACAATCAGAAACCCAAAGTATAGAATCCCACTTGAACAGTTAAAATATTTAATGGAATAGTGCATGCAACAAACACCGGTAAAACCTCATGGACAAACAATGTAGTGAGCCCTATCCAAGCAAGTTTTTCTATCTTATTCTCCATTTTTACACTCACACATGCTAGACACATTTCCCACTGTCAATTATTCCAGTCTGCAAATGAAAGTAAATGCACATTTACCCCGCATTACGTGTTCACAAGATTTCTATTGATCTTCAACATGTATCACCTCCCCCAAAGATGGAAGCTCTAGAGTTCAACTCTTTGACAAGCACAATTAAAATAAAAATAAAAATAAAGCTGCTTTTCTTTCCACTGTATTTTCAAGATTCAAATGACAACTTAATTGCTTACAAAGTGAACCTACTACTTGAAGAGAGGAGACTATGCTCATTTAACGCCAGAATCAATTTCTAATTCTAAACGCATTGACCATTGCTTCATGGGTTGCTTGATGGAATAACTTAATAAAGGCCATTCATATCATAAAACGTTGCTATCATCACATAAATTTGTGGTTAACCTGATATAGAGCTGTCAATGCATCCCATTTGGTTAAACATGTAGACTTCTGACTAGATAAGCTGTAATCACAGAGCTCCATCTGAATGTAAAGATGCTCATTTTCGAACCAAGAAGAGTAATATCCAACAATGTTCTCGTGAGAACCTGCAACAAACATGCAAAGATAATTAGGGAAAATCGTGCAGCAGAATACGAAATTGAGGTAATGAAACTGGCATTGATACCTAAAGCTGCCAAAGATTGTACTTCCATCAAAGCTTTTCTCCTGCAAAACAGTGGGTATCATATTCTGTTCAAATAAGTGGTGAATGTCAGAAAGCGGTGCATGACACAAGTACCTTTCCCAATCTTGATACAATGGCCTGATGCTTTGCTTCACAGCATACAAGCAACCATCTATTCTCTTCAAAACTTTCAAAACACGACTGAAGTTACCAGCTCCAATTTGCTAGGAAGAATTTGCAAATTAACAAGTCAACCCAAAAGAAACTTGAATTTCCGTTATATTAAAGAGTAGATATATACTATATTTGCAAAAGGCTTTAATATGGAATAGAGACCTCAATTTCATGGAAATCAGTGTGGTACCGTGAGAGACCATCTCCTCCGGTAATAGAAGAGAATAAGCCTGCATATTTTCGCATAAAAATAAACTTATGTAAGCATCTTAAATGAAACAGCAAATAAACCATTCGTAATTTCCATTATCAATATGCTTTTTTTTTTTTTTTTTTAAAGACACGGCATATATAGTACACACAATTTTAGAAGACTGATTATAATTTGTACATGCCACGTGACACAATAATTAAGAGGCATATATACACATACCAGCACATTTGGACCTTTGATTTCCAAAAGGATCTATGTCAGTCTCCAAGGCATCATTGAGATATGGATTTCTAAAGCAAGGAGGGGGCATGACCCTGCAGCGTAAAGCAATGGCAGACTGTGGGACATAACTGTGTGTCTGCTGCTTGCCATTTGATACTTTTTTCTCAATTTTAGATTCTTCAATTTCCAAAGTATCCTCTGCAAGATCCTCTATTTGTTGACTTCCAGAAAAAATGGGACTTTGAGGATTCAGGATGACTTGATCTGAGGAAAGTCACAACAGTAAGCACCTAAAATTTGAACTACTGCTAATAACAATTACGACAATTGGAAATTTCAACATCAATAAGAGAAATGGCTGATAAGAGCTAAACTGTATATCTTTGTTTATGTCCAATCTGTAAGTGCACGAAGATGAAAAAATTGAATCAATACTACTCAAAAGTGGGCATTGACAATTTAGAAAGTTTGAACAGGAGAAGCAAAGTGGTGATCGCATTTATCATGTGGCTATGATATGTCTCAATATGAATGTGCCCAAGACTTCAGTATAATATCTCAATTCAGTCCTCAAATGATCGCTTTCCTTGAACATTCTTTGACTTGCTCAAGCAAGGGAACCTGGATGGAGGATCCAGCTCTTTGAAACTCCCATAATGTTATCATAATCATTATGAATTACTTATAATAGCATATGATCCATAAATAAATAAATAAATAAAAAGACTTTTCCAACGGTAGAAGCACAAAACCTGATCAAGCATCATCACTGAAATGATGGACCTTTAAAGAGGTTGATAAAAAATTATAGATGATTATAAGGATCTCAAAGGCTTGATCAAATTCATAGAAAAGAATACAGCATACCTAAGAAAAAATTCCCTCAATACTATCATTGATAGATAACCCACAAACTCCGCACATCTAGAGAATTATCCCTGAAAGAGAAAATCAAATCTACATTTATCTCACACATTCCAATTCACATCAACTACTCACCTGCTTTTTTATGCATACTAAAGATCATGATACTTATAGAGAAGATTTATCTAGCGATATTCCCTATCGATTGGTTCAAAAAAAGAAAAAATGTCCATCTAAGGAGTGACGCGGTTGAATGATTAAACCAGCTCAGTAGCATCCAACTATTCTGTTAGAGGACCCCACCAGATTCACAGCCTATCCCAAGTGTATAACCTGGCATTCCATTGCGTCCTACATTAGTTCATAATCCTGCCCATAAGGACATTTGACAATGAGGCCAATGCATTCTCATGACTGCCCAGAAGCCCCAAATATGTTAACAGATTACAATAGTATCATAGCCATCAAAAAAAAAAAAAAATCTATCGGAGTCACTAACATGCAAAAGAGAATTTTCAAAACCATCAACGGCACAGCTAAAACATACCTTGCCGAAACCTTTTGGTCTTAGTCGAGTGAAGTTTCTCTGGTGATTTAGGGCAAGAAAAGTTATCCTGCATGAATAGGACGGCCAAATTTAAGCCAAAAATATTACATCAAAGTAAGACAGAACAGAGAATAACAACCCATCTACCTTATCCAACCCATTCACTAGATTTTGATTGTCCGGGGTGATGTAATCAGGAGTACTGCATCCAAGACAAAGACAACACAAAACAAAGTTATCAAGAAAACTTGAAGTTAATGAACTCCATTCATTCTGCCCAAACAGAGTAAACACATCAACATACAAAACGAGGCCTAAATTCCACATTTTGTCTTCATTTTTCAAATTCTGATTCACCGATGATGACGCCTAGCTCCGACTACGGTCTTTGAGCACAGCTTAAAAGCAGCATCTGCTGATTTGCAGCGCAATACAAAAGATGCTACATTCAAATCCACACCGCATCTCATTCAAGCAACCACGCAATACGACACTACTCGTAGCGTTTGCGTCCATTGTAGTCCAGTTTTCTCCCTAAACGGGGGCGAACGCAAGGGAAAACTGGACCACCAGCTCCGCATATAAACCAATCGAGCTAAACTCCAATCGAAGCCAACAAAGCCAAAGAGAAAAAAAAAAAATCCAAAAATCAGCTCATCGGCACGCACAGGGCAACAGTGATTACCAGAAGAAGTCCTGGCTGAGGATGCAATCGGCGCCGGCGCCGGCCTCGGCGTCGTGAGCCGAGGCGGGGAGGAGGGAGGATCGGATTCGAGGAGGTCCGGGAGGCGGAGAGAGGGCTCGGGCTCGGCATCGGGATCGGCGGAGGAGGAAGAGGATCGGTGGTGGTGGTGGTGGGTGGGGCGGAGGGAGAGGAGGGACACCTGCCCTAGCTGGGCCTCCCAGCTCTCCGCCATCGCCGCCCCCCTCGTCCCGGCGGCGGCGGCGCTCCTCCTCCCGTCGCCGCCGTGGCTGCCGGCCCGCTTCCCGCTCTTCCTCTTCATCTCTCCCTCTCTCCCTCTCTCTCTCTCTCTCTCTCTCTCTCTCTCTATTTCTCTGAAACCTCGAAATTCGGGGATGCTGTGTTCGCCACTCTTGTCGGGTTCGTGAAAAGGTGCGAAGCGAATTCAAATTGCGCGGGGTTTGATCCGGGCGGGGCGGGGGGTAGTGATCGGACGCGACGAGGACTACCGTGTGCCTTGGTCAACCGATTGATCGGAACCGTCCGTCTTGCGTGCTTCGGAGACGATCTTGACGTTTTGCCCGAGTAGCGAGGGGGTCAGCTAGTGCAAGAAGGTCGGGCGAGTACACGAGCGCAACCTCGCTCGATGTCGATGACTTTAGGTGCGGGAGAATGGATTCCCCCTCGAATGGAAAACAACTGTAAATTTCGCTCACTAGTGGTAAAAATCTTATGTTTTATTGGGTCAAAAATAAATTAACCCAAATATACCCACCTAACCAATTTTAACCCATTTTTCATACAATATAAATTTATATCTAACCCAACTGATTCATATACAACCCAACTCATATTTAACACATATTCGACTGACCCATATTATAAATCTAGGAAAACTTATACCCAATTTGAGTTAAGGGTACAATGTGAATAAGCAACATGGAACTTCAGCTACAAGTTGGGTTTTGATCGTTGATGTAAATATCAATTATTCTATGAGATATGATTAGTATTAACGTGAATAATTTTTTAGAAATGTTTCATTTAAAATTATTATTTTATTTTATTTTGGTTTTTCTTTTTTTTTTATTTTATTTTGGTGTCCAAGGCCCGTGGCCATCTGCAAGGGCCCTCACCAACTAACCCTGTTCGGGAAGTCAATAGTGAAAAGGAAAAGAAAATGAAAGAATTTAAAAATCATATAAAAATAAAAATCATGACATTTTGACTACTTTCGTGTTGACATTCTTGCTATTATAAAAATAAGGGTTTTAATAAAGATATCTAAAAATGATTATTAATTTATATGTAGATATTTGTACTTATATTAATCTAAAGGAAAAAAAAAACAAAAAAAATTCCAACTATACCTATTGTAATACATTTATCTTCTGTCAAGATTTCATTAAATGATTTTTCAGCTAAAATAATATATTATTTATTTCACTTAAATATAGTGAATGCTATGTTTACATTCATTTTCTTATGTTCACATAGGCAAATTTTGTTCGTACGTTTTAATCAAAAATCTGAATATAAAAAGGAAATTAAACGAATTACCTCTCAAAGCACACTTTAAATGAATTGATTTGGATGTTCTTCAGTTCAAGTCCCACAAACGTCAAAGATTTAGTTCAAATACACCAACAACAGACATCGAATGAAAGAGAGAACTATCGGATAATCACTACTATGATCGTGTTAACAATCTCGTAAAGACAATCCGTCGTATCCTTAATGTTTTAGTCACAGCCCGAACTAGAGAGAATTCCCTTTCCTTCACGCACTCTTTCTCTCTATTTTCAGCAACCCTTTGTCATGTCCCTAAACTACATTTTAAATAATATATATATATATATACATATAAATTAGCAACGGTTGCTAATCAATGGATGATCAGCAGCAACCGTTGCTAATCGTCCGCATGCACGCGAACGATTGTGCATGAGCGGTTGCTCATGCACGATATTGTGCATGATAGTCAGCAGTTGTTGACCATCCATGCTTCGTGCATGATGGTCAGCAACCACTGACCATCCATCCATCTTAATTAATTAATTAATTTCTGAAACAAAAATAAAAGAAACATAGTTTTTGTGTGTGCAATTAGGGTACATTAACATGTATTCATTTTGGGCATGCGTGTGCATCATATGCAAGTAGGCTCGTGACTATAATACAGATTAAATTAAATCTCATTTAATTTAATTTCAAATCAACTCAAAACAAACACATTTGCAACAATATTTCATTCTTATTCCACGTTATCCTAATTGTTTATGGCGTGTGATATCACTAGGTTCATCATTAAGCTGGTAGTAAAACTTGTACTAATACATTAGTACTCCCAAAAGAATTAATTGTCCCAATTAATATTTGGGTCTTACAAGCCATGATTGACATTTAGCAATATATCATGACTACCTAGATAATATAAATGCTTTAAAAACATAATGAACCTGTCAGTTTTAGCTACAGTGTAATTCAATCCATCTGTTTAACTATGTCTTAATCAAATAAAGACAATGGAATATTTGTCAAGTCACAAATTCGATCATATATACAAATCTAATTGACATGCATTTTTATTTTTCTACCCAAGGACCCCGTACAACCGGCAGCCGGCGGGTAAACCCTAGGGCAACGCTAGTGGAGGACCCACCACCCTGACGTCGCACTTAAGATCCCATGCATCCCGCGAGATTCGAACTCCTCCATCCTGGGTAGACGTCATAGGAGCTCTTATCCAACTAAGCCACCGCAAGCGGTGGTCAATTGACATGCATTTTATTTGAGACATAAACAATTTATTTTCGGTTACAACCCCGGCGATGATTTCAATGCAGTGTCATAATTAGATCACATAGGATATCATTATTATACTTTGCATCTAACAAGGAGACAGATTCCATATTGCGCACACGTGCAACTTCGTATATGAAGAAACTATGACCATTAGGTATAAAGACAGATCAACAACCCTGCATTATGTGTACCTGTGAACCATAGTTGTTCAACAAACAAGTTAACACTGTGCCTCAGGTCTAAGAATTATTTACACAAGACCAAAGAACAATTAGAATTAGTGAAAGTGTAATGGGTGTACAAATTTTGGACAATTTTTCCATGGAATTACGATGTTATTTTGCCTTTTCTACATATGTTGTTCACAAAACCAAATCATGCCGTAGATATTACTTTGTTTAAACAAACAAAACAATAGGAATCATAACTTTATCACATTTAATGTGACGACTGTCACATAAAGCCTTATTCTATTACTAGGGAAAATTGGCCAAAAGTCCTAAGCCAACAAAAGCCAATGCAATCTTTAATCTTTCAATTGTTTTAATTTAATTCTAAACTTTTTAATTATGTTAATTTAATCTTAAACCTTTTAATGATTTGCCAATATAATCTTATGGCTAAATATCCAAATAATAGTTTTTTAATTGAAATGGGAAATCTTCAAAATATTTACAATTAAATTGATACAATTAAAATATTTAAGATTATTGGATGTCATATATTAAATTTAGAACTTTTTGGATAATTATCCCCTTATTACTATGTAATGAACATCAACGTTCTCTCACCACCATTGAGAATAATGCTCTATGCAAGAACAAGCGATCACAGCCGAGTTTTATATCTCATCATTTCACCATCATTAGTAACGCTAGCTTCCATGAATTCACGTACAAATGCGAAAAGTACAAATACAAGTCGTCATTAACCGTTAATGGGAATTTAGATGCGATTGGCAAATTCTAAAGAAATAGAGAAATCAAATCCGCTACCATCACACATAGTATTATGGTTCATAAGTCGAGTAGCTTATGGGTCTGCATGGTAACATTTATGTTTCTCTCAATTTTTGTTCTTTTGTTTCCCGAAACAAAAAAAGAACAGAAATCCATTTGGTAAAATTTTTGTTCCCGAGAACAATTTCTAGAAATAAGCCAATTTTCTTTTTTTGTTTTTCTTTTGTTCCTCTTTCTTACCGCGGCCACCTCCAAGAGCCACCGTTGACCGCTATTGACCGTCGACTGCTGGCCGCCGCCATCGCTGACCGTTGCCGACCGTCGCTGCCGCCGACCGCCGCCGACCGTCGCTGCCCGCCACCGCTGTACAGCCCATTGGCCGCCGCCAATCGCCAGCTGCCTATCCGTGAGCAAGCATAAAAAATGAATAAATACAAAAAAAGAAACTGTTTCATGCCAAACACATTTCTATTATTTTTCTATTTCAAAAATATAAATTTTGTATAGTTACCAAACACCTTATTTTACTCAGAAATATTGGTTGGGAATCATTGATTTTTTCATTATGTTGTGAATTCTACTTTTGATTATAGTTATTGTATGAATGTTTTGTATGTTGATTAATATCATGTTATGCCTTTTGATATTAATAGAAAAATGTGGAAATTATATGGGATCATGAATTTTTTATTTATTTATGGAAGTTCGTAAGTTAGTAGAATTCGAAAAAATTCTCACCTAGAACTTACAATTTACACAAATTAAACTAGTAGAACAATAATACACCGAAGTTTTTTGATTGGTAATATAGTGAACTTTCATTTTTGTGCCTTTTGTTAAATTATCATTAATTTAGTTTGTTTTTATTGCAAATTAAACATACATGTTACTTTAGAAAATGTGCTAATATTGATTCTGCGTTTATTATGTTAATGTGTAATAGCAACTAATTATGGTTTCGGCATCTAAGATCATTCTGACTAACCTCAATAAGGGTGAAAAGCTTAAGAATGACAATTATGATATTTGGCATTGAAAAGTTCAGTATATCCTTGAGAAGTAAGAGGTTTTGGAAACTCTCAACCACATCATAAACGAATATGAGCATGGAACCTCAATTTAGCATATAAGAGATCAAGAAACTTATCAAGTTCCAAAAAAATAAAATAAAATAGCATTGCTAATATCACGTTACTGAATTATATGCAAGATGATCTCATATATAACTTTTAAGGTTATGATAAAGTTTCAGTAATGTAGGTTGCCTTGAAAAATAAGTTTGGGAGTACGTTTGTTACTGAATTAAGGAGACTCATCATCAAATTTAACACATACCAAAAGCGCCTAAATCTAACGATAATGTAGCATGTTCGGGAAATGTCAAACATGATTCATGAGCTAAAGTCGACAAGTCACACTCTTACTAATGAACAAAAGTTCGAGTTGCCATAAGATCTCTTCTTAACAGTTGGGAGCATATGCAAATCAACATGACGCACAATGACAATATCGTCGTTTTTAACGATATAGCGTATCATTTGGAATTAGATGATGAGCATCTAGATGTTACGAGATGCTCTACCTATGCTTATATTGCTGAATTGCGTTTGTGCAAAGCTTTGAGCTTCAAGCACAATAGGAACCATAAATTCAACAACAAATGGAAGGAGTCTGATTAGGCACACAAGAGAGCCAAGATTCTCTAATGCAAGAAGCGTGATGGCAAGAAGGATAATACTAAGATGAAGTACTACAATTATGACAGATTAGGTCACTTTCACTCGTGAATATACTGAGCCAAAAGAGGTATTCGATTGATCAATTACTTTAAATGATGCTTTTATTTCAAGCATTATAATACTTACTGAATCTCATCTAATATGAACTCTAGACTTGGGAGTGACAGAACACGTAGTTAGAGACCGATGGGCATTTATAAAGTATCGTCGGATACAACTTGGAAGAAGATAATTATATATTAGGAACAACTCAAGAATTGAAGTGAAGAGTATCAGAACATGTAAATTAATTTTATGTTTTGGTCAAAACCTATTCCTACATAATATCCTCTAAGCTTATGATATTCTACAGAAATTTGATCTTTATAGTTATTATTCTTAAATTAGGTTAAGTATTAACTTTCCATGGTGATTGTGTTGACATTTTGTTTGGAACAATTTATTATGATTCTAATAATGTATTTAATGATTTTATGGTATTAGATATTGACTATTATGTGTACAATGTTAATGTTGATAATTGTTTTTCTTTAATTGCATCTTTAAATAATGTTAAGATTGATGTGAGTACTTGACATGTTAGACTAAGTCACATTGGGTTATAAAGAATGTACATGTTAGCTACAGAAGGCCTTTTAAGGTCACTTGCTAATGTTGATCTACCCGTATATAAATATTATCTAGTAGGAAAAACAACTAGAAAACAATTCCGTAAATGAACCAAAGCTAAACTTCCATTATAACTCATATATTTTAACATTTATGGTTGATTGAACGCGAGAACGAGGCATAAAGTCTCATATTTCTTCACTTTTATAGATGACTTCACAAATTTCGGTTATATCTTTCCGATCTTTCATAAGTCGGAAGCTTTACATTACTTTAAACTATATATATTGTTGGTAGAGAATTAGTTGAACAAAACAATAAAAGCATTAATAACCGATCACGAACGTGAATATCTATTTGAACAATTCAAGACTATTTGTGATGAAAATGAAATTGTAAGACAATTAATTATTCCCGATACTCCACAACAAAATGGAGTTGCTGAGGGAATAAATAGAATTTTATTGGAGATGGTTAAGTCTAGCACAAGCAATTTACCTATTGACTGCTGCCTATATATTTAACCATATGCCTTCTAAGTCAGTCAATTTCATCCCTTATGAGTTGTGGATTGGTAGGAAACTAGACTTAAGTAATTTACAATTTTAGGGATGTATAGCTTATGTTCATGCTTTTTCCCATAAATATAGCAAATTAGGCCATAGAGGGAAGAAATGTATCTTTATAGGATATTCTAAATACTCTAAGGAGTACGTATTCATAGGTGAACAAGTTGATGGAAGTGTAATTGAAATGGAGTCATAAGATATCACGTTCTTAAGAATAATTTTCCTTAGTTATATGAGATGGAATATTCCAATAATATACCCATTAATGTTGTCGAAAGAAATAAAAATTTACCTCAACATACAAGACCAAATGGGAGTGTTGTATCGCATAGTGAATTGAATTCAGAAAAGATTCAGTTACGCAAAAGTATTCTTTGTCGTTGTTTTGAGATTGAAGAGAAGTCATTTATGATTGCTTCGCAAGACGATGTCAAGCTTAAGACTGTCTAAAAAATTCTCTCATCCTCTAACAAGGAAGTATAGAGAAAAGTTTTGGAAGATGAAATAAAGTCAATGAGGGTAAATCACGTCGGGGATTTAGTTGATCTGCCACCCAATCGCAACGCTATTGAAAATAAATGGGTTTTCAAGATTAAACGAAAAGTAGATGATCCATTGAAAAGTATAAGACTCGTCTTATGACGAAAGGTTATACTCAATAAGAGGGTATAGATTATCGGAAACATTTTCACTAGTTATAAGATTTGTCTCTATACGCCTTATTTTAATCATGTTTGCATATTTTGACCTAAAATTACATTAAATGGACATAAAGAATGTCTTTTTCAATAGAAAACTAAATAAAGAAATCTATATTAAGTAACAAATAGGTTTCACACTTCACCAAAAAAAAACAAAAAAACAAATAGGTTTCACAAGTAACGGTTAGGAGTATAAAATTTGCAAGTTTTATTACTCAATATATGTCCTCAAGCAATAACTTTTTTTAGTTCACGATGATTGAAGAATATCACTGTGTATATGTCAAATAATCCGAAAATAAATTTGTGATTTTATCACTTTATGTAGGCAATATAATATTGGCTAGGAATAACAAGGGTTTGGTTATTTCCATAAAAGAATGGTTGTTCTCTAATTTTGAAATGAATGACATGGGAGAAACTGTTTATATATTAGGAGTTAAGATCAAAAGATCGATCAAATGAACTCCTTGTTTTGTCACAAGAGTCTTATATAATGAAGATTCTTGAGCATTTCAATATGCAGTATTGTAATCCCATTGATTACCCTATCACGTAAGGCGAAGGCTTGAATATTAAAATGTGTCATAAGACTACAAAAGAAAAGAAAAAAATGAAAATTGTTCCTTATGCTAGTGTGGTCAGAAGTTTGATATATACTATGATGCGTATTCAACTCGACATATGTCATGCCATGGGGTTGGTGAGCCATCAATCAAATCCTACTCAAGTACATTAGAAAGTAGTGAAGAGAATCTTAAGATACTTGAAATGCATCATAGACTATTTACTTTGTTATCAAGGGAATAATTAAGGAGGAGACCTAGATGAGCATAAATTGACTTCTAGATTTGCGTTCTTACTCAATGAAAGCAAATTTCATAGATAGAGGCAGAATTTATTACATGCTCTGTCGCAATGCAATAAGTAATGTAGCTAAGACATTTCTTAGGAAATTTAGTTATTGTCACTAAGGTTCCAAGATCAGTGATGGTTTATTGTGATGTCAAACAGCTATTGCCTATGTGAAAGATTCCAAGTATTATGATAAGATGAAGCACATTGATATAAAGAACAACTTCATCAGAGATATAATAGCACAAAAGAAATGATCCTACAATACATTTCAACCAATAGATAGTTATTGATCTGTTTACGAAGGTTGCTCCTAGAGACGTGTTATTGACTCACAGGATGTCTCTAGGTTACATAAAATATGATATGTAATATTGTCGAAGATCATTAGTTTATATATATATATATATAAGCATATGTATTGTATTTATTTGTTTTTAATAACTTGATGTTTTATTAATAAGTACAAATTCCTTATAAGACTAGTACAAACACACATATTGTTAAAATGTATGTCAGTAAGTAATGATTGGCTCACTCACACGAACAATCACCTTAAATACCATAATTAGCAAGTTGAGATGAGATGTTATATACTATAAATACTATAATAGCAAGTTTAGTATATAAAATGTTACGTTATCTTGATTGGAGTCAAGATGAGGTTTATAATTTTTATATGATAAGACCGAACATAGTAGTACCATAATTGTGTATGACTGAAGATACCAGATGTAAGTACTTAATTGGGTGCTGTAGAAAGCAAGTTGATATAGCACTTATATTGAGTATGTGAGAAGCATGTAATTATATTTAGGCTAAGATTCATATAGTGGATGTGTTCAATAAATGACACATGCTCTTATAAAAAGAGAAATCCACTGTAGCATGTAATTCATACTATATGTACATTGTGCAATCAATAAGGGAAGGTGAGTGAAATTATCCATGTTTACTCATCGTGCATGAGCCCTTGAGATAATTTATTATTTACCTCATTTTGTACCCTATGTTATTTCTAACTATATTCTCGAAGTGAAATATCAATGTTATTACTTTAGCTTGTTATCGACGATCATGAATAGATACATCATTTCTAGTATGGAGAAAGACATGAGTGTTAGGGAAGACTATCGTTATATTACATCTATTACGTATATTTCCTGGTTGACTAATTATATTGTTTTCTATGATTTTGGATATAATTGTAAATACATTTTTTTATGAGAATAGTCAAATATGATTTTTAAGGGATGGGTATATTTGGACCGATGTAACAAAATATATCTAGGGCACTGTCAGACATCAATTATTTATTTCTTTTGAGGTTGTAGGCATTATGTCATCCCTAACATGTGCATAATTTGAGCTTCTAAATATAGGTGTACACACTAGTTGTATGGCTTTCTTGCCGATATGAATTATTTTAAAAATAGATGAATGTTGAATGCCTTCTATTCTTGATAGAGCACTATCAAACCCATCATGTCAAGTAAGAAATGTTCTATTTTTATGGTACGTCAATAATGGGGTGTGATTAGAATGCACCGGTTCATCTTGATGTGACATAATGGAGAGATGCCATTTGAAAGAGTGTAGAGGAAGTTATATAAATAACTTTTAAGATAATTGTCATAATGGTTGGTAGAAATAACATTCTGAAAGAAATTGTTCTCTCTCTCTTCTTCTCTCTTCTCTATCAAAGAGCAAAAGGCATTCCAATACTGCTTTGAAAAGACAATTGATATTAACATCGTGGAACTTGAATGTTTTTCTCGTGATTGCCGTATAGTTCCTCATTTACTCATGATTTAACATTCAGTCCTAGGTTATTTGTTCATTGCACATTGAGGAGGTTAGTCATTTTCTTTTGGCAACTCTTCTTCCAACACAAGCCTATGTCCACTCTCCCATACTAATAACTTATTAGCTAGATTCCACTATGAAGAACCAATCAAAAGTTATAAGATATGAGCAATGAATAATTAAGTTCGTGTGATTAACTCCTCACACACTTTTAACCTTTAAATGATTATGCAATGTTGCTCATAGAGATGAATGTATTAAATCCTAAACACTTTTCAGACTTTAGAATTAAAAGCTTCAATTTCTCTCAAGTTGCAATTGATCCTTTTAACTTCGAGACTTCTTTTTATCATACACTCTTTTTTAGAATATTCCCAAATAATAACTATCAAGCTATTCTGTTAATGACAAAAAAAAAAAAAGAGAGAGAATAAAAAATGCAATGGAAATGAACCCCCCAAATCAAGCCTTAGATTCGCTTTAAATATGAGCATGTAGAAGGAACAATGTGCTGTGGGCCATCTGCCCATCAAAATCAGCTTTGATAATTTTTCTTTCTAGAGAGAAGTTGCATGGAAAAAAGCCAGCACGAAAGTGAGCAAATATTTTCTTGTACTTTTGACTAAGAAAAGAAGACAGAGAAAAAAAGGTGAGATATCATCAAATCACAGGAAACATCCGACGTTAGTGAACGCTTTAAAATTTTGAAATGCCATTCTTCATTAAAGTCCAAACACGAAAAATCGTCTTTTTGACTAAATAATCTAACACCTAAACGAAGTCTTTCTTGTGAGCTTTGATGTGATGTATCCAATTATTTTGGAAATGACTTGCATTTTGATTTGACCAAGAATAACACCATCATGCAAGTTGGCACCCAAAAAAGAATCCAATAAAAAGTGCCCCACCTGAGCAAAAGATTCTTCGCTCCAAAGTAGTAGAAAATATGGACCTAAGTACTAATATACAAGCATTATTCGATTCCAGTAATTTCGTTTAACCCCAAGCCCACTTGCTTCTTAGGTAGAAACGCCTTTTGCTCCATGCACAGTAGAGCCTTTTCCGAAAGAAAGCATCATGCTTCTGCTCCATTAGTTCTATTTGTTCTGTTGGGCAAGATGAAAATATAGCAACAATAGTTCACAATTCTATGTATTACAATGCTAATATGTCGTAATTGACCAGCGTGATAAATTAATTAGCAGTCCAATGACCAGATTGCAGTCAACATTTATAGAGTAGTTATGAGTAGTAAATTTACTAAAGTGAAATTTATCGCTGCTCCCCCATCACCACAGATTATAGAGTAGTTGGGTGGTAATTACATCTTTTTGCCTAAGTCAAGAAAACAGTGGAGACACCAATTGCAGTCAACTGATTAAAAAAAAAAACAACACTTTAACCTTTATAGGTCAAGAATGCAGTGTGATCATCATCTATTTGTTTTTGGTTTTAAATGAGGGAAGGGCTCGTGCTCATGGTTCATGGAAAGTGGAGCGTCTGTGCATTGTTAGCTCTATCATTCCAACAACATTTGTCCTACTGTTACATGTGAGCATCTAAGTAATGTCCTTGTTTGAGCTTTGTCTTCTTCTCTTGAAAAAAACGAAGGCCAAAAGCAAAGGAAGAACATGGGAAGAAACGAAGGAAGAAGCATTTGAGTTTTTTTTCTTTTCTTTTTAGGGCTTGTAATTTTTTACTTGAGTTTTTTTTTTTGGGATAAAAGTATCCATATTCTGGCCATTGAAAAAATCACAAGATCGCTAATCAGCAAACGTTTGGCTAATTGGTGAGTTTAGGTCCTTATGTGAGATTGATTTAGTCATTTTAAATCATTATTTGAAATAATGTTCACTTTAGGTCTTTTTTGATGAAATTACTTTATTCTACACTCTTTTTTAGAATATTCCCAAATAATAACTAGGGAAAATTTCAAATAAGGACCCCAAGTGCCTTCATTTTCTCAAAAAAACTTGAAGTGAAATCTGTCTCAAATAAGGACCCAAAGTGGTTATTTAGTCTGAAAGAAGGACCTCACTCGTTGGTCAGTGAACAGATGCATTTCCGATTCATATTCTGGTGGCCTGGTCATGGGTATTTTTGTCCAATTTTTTTTTAAAAATTTGGTTTGTCTTGTTCTTTTTTTATATATTTTATTTTGGGTCAATGGTTGCACCGTATCTTCTTTGCCCTGTTCATCTTCTTCTCAGGACCATCGAACTTGAGAATGGCCGGCAAGCGCTGGCCGTTGGTGAGGGCCGGTGAGGGCGTGGCCTCAGCGGTGGCCGGTGCTCACAAAGATTGGCAGGATTTCCCCGCCACCATAGCTAACGACAAGGAAGTCTATCTTCATTTCCAATCACAAGGTCCAGCATCAAGACCCTGCCAAGAGCTGCTGCTGTCTTTTCTGTAGCTTCCCGAGACTCAAATGTAGCTGAACTTTCCATTAACGGAGAACCATGTACATAACTGTTCAAAACAAACATCCACATCATTTTAAGGGGAAAAAATTTAATGCTGGAGGCATTCCGGAGAAATTTCATGTTATCTCATGCTCTCTCTTATGGCCATGGAAGGATCAAAGAAGCACATTGTGCAACTGCTGTGGTATGATGGAGACCATAATCTGGTGTGATAAGATAATGAAGAACCAAAACAACTGAGACTCATATGATAAAACAGAAACTCAATCTACCAAAATATCCAATATTGTGAGAAAAGCCAACCAAAGAATATTCCATGGAACAGCATGGAGGAACCTGATTAAAGATTCAATTTCAGTGTAAGGCACACCTCATCAGAAGAAGGCATCGACCGAGCTCAAGAGCTTCCAAGAGTTCTGCACATGTCACTTCACCAATATCATCTCCCTCTAAAATTGCTGTCATTTTTGCTTGCTCTGCAGCTTCCTTTATTTGAAGCCATTCGGGGCTAGAATTATGAATGACTCTGGCCTGCAATACTACATGTTAAAATTCTGGCAAGAACAAAGGTTGTAACAGATAAAGCTGCCTAGATTGGAAGAGATGGTATCATTGCTTAGGGAGTATGTTTTATCCTACAAAACAACCTGAGGAGTTTGGATGCCCAACCACTTCGCAAATTCATAGCCTAGGCGTTCGGATTGCATGGCCATCCTAGATGATGATATCTTTATAACAGCAACAGCTCCCTTTGGAAATGCATCTCCAATACTAGGCAGATTAAATAACCCAAAGAAGACAACTCCCCCCCGAATTGACAGTCACCTACCGCAACAAGTGTTAACTTTTGAGAATAACATACAATAGAGCAAGGTAGCAGGTTAATTTTTACAAAGAGAAAAGAAGGAACCGTTCATTGTGAAAAGGCTCAAACAACTTCTCCTTAACACAAATAAATTTCCCAGTTCAGCCTTGCTTATCATCGACTAGATTGACTAGAGGATTTATTTAAAACAAAGCCAGAAAGAAGGCATGGATGCATGCATAATTCATCATATAAGAAACAAACAGAGGAACTCTGTAGTTCCACTAATGTATCCCATGGATGCAATTCACATATCCCTTAAAAGGGCACTCCAATGTGAAAGGTCTATGAAGAAAGACATGACTGTGTCTTGGAAATTGGTAGAAGAGCGCTGAAGACAGTACGTTGAAATTCTACCGTTGGAAAACACTGCTCATAGAGAGCAACACGGCTTGTACTTATCATGTGCTTTAGACAGTAACCACTCAAAGTGAGAAGTGCAGATGATCCTTAATCTAATCACCAACCTTCTGTCCTTTGGAAATTTATAATGGATCCTTACTGTGAAATTAACCACAGACCATGTGAAAACTGTCCAACTTTATTTATTCCAACCATCTCACCCTGAAGACATTACACAATTCCATGATCACCAAAAGTTGCATTCTTCATAAGTGATTATTGCAACGAAGCAACTTTCATAGCATGGTAGAATCATTCTCAACGACTCATCTCTTTCAAACCCAAAAATCAAGTAACTCATGCATTTAGTTTAAATGTGGGCAAGTCTTCGTAATCATCCTGTCATGAGTACAATACTGATATTGCAACTAAGATAGCATCCAATGTACTGTAACAGAAAATCCCTCGCCGGTCCTGGGCGAGGGCTCACCCATCAAGTCTGTCCAATGGTAGCGATCAGCCTTTTCCTCCCCATGCTCAGCGCCCTCCCCGACGCCATGCTCATCTTCAGCCCGTTTTCTCTCTCTTGATTAAAATCTCGTTTTTGTATGCCCTCACTTTTCTCTCGAAAAATTTCATCTCTCCTTCGTTAGCCTAATTCCAGGGATGTTAGAAGAACGTCCACGGCAGAACACGACTCAAATTTTTTTGTGTATGTTAGATGTAATTCCTTCCTCTCGATGACGCTCGACGGAGACGATATCAATCAAGCTTAGCTTGTCATAGTCTAGGTGACAGTAGAATCCCTGCGAGGGGCGACCTTCCCCACCTCCACGCGGTTAGATGAACCGGCCACTGATAAGGGCCGGCGAGGCCACCCTAGCCAGATTTGGCAAGGGTCGGCCTGCAAGCCCTTGCCCACTACCGACGATGGGCGTCCAGCCCTCACCGGCCCTTCCCAAGTTCAATGGTCTTCAGAAGAAGACGAAAGGTGGGTGAAGAAGATGATGAACAGTGTAACCATTGACCCAAAAAAAAAAAAAAGACAACCAAATTTTTTTTAGAAATAAATGGACAAAAATACCCATGATCAGATCATCGAAATATGAATTGGAAATGCATCTGTTCACTGGCCGGTGAGTAAGGTCCTTCTTTAAAACTAAATGATCATTTTGGGTCCTTATTTGAGATAGACTTCACTCCAGGTTCTCTTTTGAGAAAATGTATGCACTTTGGGTCCTTATTTGAGATTTTTCCTAATAACTATCAAACTTTTCTGTTAATGACAAAAAAAAAAAGAGTAAAAAAAAAATGTAATGGAAATGAACCCTCCAAATCAAGCCTTAGATTTGCTTTAAATATGAGCATGTAGAAGGAACAAGGTGCTGTGGGCCACCTGCCCAAAGATCGTTTTTTCAAAATTTTACACTTAAGTGATCTAAAATAAACTTTTAGCAATAAAATGAGTGTGTATACAAGTTTTGACCATTTTAGTGTAGTTAGCCCAGATATCTGCTCATGAACTTTCCCTGTTCATGGCTGAATGTACATAAAGAAGGAAAGAAATCGTAAAAATAATTGACTTTGATAAACTAATATCAAGTCATCGTCGTTCTTTCTCATCAATTTCTTGTGCTAAGGCCACTTGGTTCAGGTGCATGCTGTTAATTTGCTTAGGCATGATGTTCAGTCCTCGTGCTATAAATTCAGTCGATGAAATGCTTTTCCATGCACTCCTCTTTTCTTGTAAACCCTAAGAGTGCTGCTTATCCTTCATCTCATTCATGTCGGCCAGTTCACCATCGGATGCAAGCCAAAAGAAGACCGACGGTAGCACTGGTCGGGTTCATGTCTTCAGTGGAAAATCAGACAGGTTTGAAGGACTAACGGTGGAAATCAAGGAGACCATGGACGCTGAGACATTCACTCGCTGCCTCAGAACTTCAATTGATGATTGGAAGAAACAGGTGCGGAATAATGTTAATAACTATTTGTTGCAAAAAAAATAAGCTTCCGAACACACTAATGAGCAAGAACAAGCAAATAAATCGGATGCTGGATCGACACAGTTGACTACCTTGTTTTTCACACGCCAAAACCTGCAACAATTTGGACTTTTCCTTTTAATTTTGCCACACCTGAGATAGCATAAACCAGGCCAGATTTTCTGCAGAGTGTTTAGTCGCATTTACTGTTTTGGCTCCGAATAAACTCATGATTTCAAACTTCTCTTGCCTCTTTTGTTGTGTCCTCCTGAATTTCAGGGGAAGAAGGGCATCTGGATCAATTTGCCCATTGAACATGTCAACCTTGTTGAATCTGCAGTGAAGGTACATGACTTTTTATGTCGCCAGGCATGAACGAAATTATTTTGGCTAATGAGAGAACACAAAGTACATTCTTATATGTTAACTTGGCAAGAAATACAAGTGAATCAAGTGGTGATAACATATGATTCATGCCCTCTAATTTTTTTCACAGGAAAGACTTAAGATCCACCATGCTGAAGAAAATTACTTGATGCTGACGCATTGGCTTGCTCCTGAGAAAAGTACCATTCCTATTAATGCCTCCCACAGGATTGGCGCGGGTGCTTTTGTCATGAATGATGATGGAAAGGTAATGACCATGATGCTTTTGGCGGATTCCAACACTTGAGGGCCACTGCAAAACACCAACTTGAGTCAAATTCAAAATGATAAAGAATTGGGTCTTCCCACCAGGATTGGCTCGTGTAGTTGTAGTATATGCTACTTCTGCAAAATGTCCTTTCATACTTTTCGCTAATTTGCGTTATATTGCCTGTTTACCTTCCGTTACTTCCAGGCAAATTGACTTCCTCATGTTCTATAAAACCTTCACCTTCCATAGGTCCATCCAAGCATTTAGTGAATCCATGTTTTACAGCTTGTTCTCCTTCGACAAAAGGTCCTTTCAGATTTAGACACAGTTTTCTGTACAATAGCTTGTTCCCTTTCCATAAAGCCACTCCCTTTCCATGCTTTAGATGTCCTGCTGTTAATCCTATTTGCAAATGGCTCATGCCTTTGTTCTACGCATTCAAAAAAATTAGTAACCTTTATTATTTTGCCACCTTCCAAACACCACATGGTTTTTCTAAAAAATATCAGCATGCCTGATAGGCATTAAGGATATATAGGATCACAATAATTACGCATGGGAAATAATCCTCTGCATTCAATGTTCATTGGATTCGTGTGTGCATATGTTACCATTGTGTATAAGTAGAGATGTTGGATATTTGTTCCTTTATGCTAGCAGAACCAGTCTTTGGTGCCAGTGAGTTTTGTTTGACTAGGTTGTCTATATGACAAGCCATTTAGTAATGTGACTTCATTCCTATTAGCCTTTGGGGTGCAATAAATCTTCTCAGCTTTAGCAACAAGCTAATAGTTTTCTATCAGTTTTCCTCTCTTAATTGATTCAATCCGTGGATAACAGCCCTTGTGAAGAGATAAAATGCAGTAACGTTTTATACATACTTTTCCTAGGGGCATCCTTTCGTTCTGCTTTATCTGGTTTTCGACATGATTCTATTACAACCAGACACTCGATACTTCAAAGAATTTAAAACCTTCCCCTCCTTTCCAGGTGCTTGTAGTCCAAGAGAAGAGTGGAAAGCGTGTATGGAAGCTCCCCACTGGAGTTGTTAACGAGGTATGTTTAAGAAATCAAGTACTACATCAGAAGTATCAGTACATGTTGCGATGGTTTGACCATGACTCTATCCCTATAGGGCGAGGATATATGGTGTGGAGCTGTGAGAGAAGTAAAGGAAGAGACAGGAGTAAGTGACGAGTTTTATGTTGTGTAGAAAAGCTAATTCTCTAAGGCATTCACTTGAGAACTCCAACTAAAGCCTTATTCTTATATGTTCTACAGGTAGATACTGAATTCGTTGAGGTCCTCTGTTTCAGGTAAAAGAAATCCTCTATTTCAGATTGTGGTGCATTAATATTTTTTGGTCTTTGTTTTAGAGCATTCTTCTATGTTTAGCTTTCTGATCTTCGAATTCGCTTTCACTTCTCTAAAACGCTCTCTTATGTTCAATCACAGGCAAAGCCACCAAGCGTTCTTCACAAAATCAGATTTACTCTTCCTGTGCGTGCTTCGGCCTAAATCAACTTTAATCAAGAAACAGGAAGTAGAGATCGAGGCAGCCGAGATACATTTGCACTTGCAGATCTTCTTGATTTTGGTAGAAGTACGAAGACTTTACTGATTAATCTTTGCTTGGGCTGTCTTGTACTATACTGGACTGCGTGCTTCAATCTTGCAATCTTGCTCATTTTTTTTTTTGAACAATGAATCTAGTAAAATTAGATGTACGATTTTGTACGATTTTAAGCACATCAATGACTAGCTACGTCACTGAATGTCTGTTCAAGAAATCGAGGCTACTGAGGTAATTCATCGACCTGAAGAATCCTTTCTACCTAAGATCCAAAAGGTCAAGCACGGTATACTTCTCAACGGCTCGTAAACCTCAAATATAGTGTTCTAGCAAGCTGATCAGTTCTGTCCATCCATAGAACGAGTTTATCGAACAATTTCCCCCTATTCAAAGTTTCACTTCGGTGTGTTATTTAAGGTTTTGAGTACGCCGTATGAGTAGTCTTTCAATTGCGCAATGGATTCCGACCGAGGAGTATGTACAGCAATATCCTCTTGAGAAAAAGGACCAATTCTATGAGATGGCACAGTGTCGCAACCTAAATTTCGGGTATATCACCTAAAATTAGGCTAATGGACTACTAAGGGGTGCATGATAATCAAAATTTTTGTTCCAGAAATAATTTTTCTATTCCAGACATGTTTCTGGAATAAAACCTGTTTGATAAACCTATTTCAGTTTTTCATTTACGGAATAGATTTCTATTCCGAAATTGATTTGGAAGATAAATCATAAGTAGAAATTTTCTAAATCATAAACAATTTCTCCCACTAAATCCAGTGAGTCCTCCCTCATCTCCTCTACGTTTTTGCCTCCTCCTCCTCCGCCTCTCCTTATTTTATTAAAAATAAAAATAAATATATTCATTTTATTCATTTAAAAATTAAAATAAATTTATTAAAAATAAATATATTATTTTTATTTATCATTTTATTTTTATTTTATTAAAAATAAATTTATTAAAAATAAATTATTTATGATAAATAAAAATAAATTATTTTTATTAAAAATAAATTTATTATTTGCCTTGGGTGTTTTGCCAAATAAATTTATTTATATTTATATTTTTTATTCATTTTAAAATAAATTTATTCGTAAAATAAAATAAAATAAAATAAAAATTTTTAAGGATATTTTTATTTTATTTTTTTTATGATTTATTTTTTTTTGTTACTAAATCATTTTTATTTTTATTTTTTATATTAAAGGTCGTCGGTCCTCACCGTCGCCATCCAAAGAAAGAAATTTTGTATTATTATCAAACGAATTTATTTTTAGAGTAAAAATTTTGTGTCGTTATCAAACGGTTATTTTTGCTTAGAAACTCTTTTAGAAATAGAAATTGAAAAATCTATTTTCTGGAACAGAATGGTTGTCATGCGCGCTCTAAGTCTAATTTAGACTGGGCTCTCCCAAGCCCATACCAATTCACGACTTAAGTTCAAATATTTAGCATGCAAAAAGGAGTTGACACTAATCAGTTTAGTGTAGGTCGATTAGACACATAAGTAAAATAAAGAGAAAATTATTTTACTCCTATGAACCAGAGACTTTGGGTATGGGAACTTGGTTACACTAGATTTCTCTAATGCCATTTCATTACCATTTCTTTTAAATTTCAAAAATGTTTTTGCAGGCAATTTGGATTTATTGCAACCTAAATTATTATACAAATGCTCAATCATTATTAAACAGTGAATAAAATAAATTGCACCAAATGAATTCCACACACTAAAGCAATAATAACAGTGAATAAAATAAATTGCACCAAATTAATTCCACACACTAAAGCAAGTTTTTTTTTTTTAATTTTATTTTAACTAGAACTTTATCATAAATCATGCACTTAAACTATATGACCTAATTTTACTAACAAGCTATTTCTAATTAAATGAACCTGACATGCAAACTAATTGACATGCACCTAATATTTTTGTCTTTTCTTATTAAAATTTAGAATCAATAAAAAAATCTTAATTAAACTATCTAAAATGAATAATTTTCTAATATGTTTTAGGGATTAATTTGACTTAAACCCTATCCTATCTTAGAAAACTATTTTTTTAAGAAAAATGAGATTATCTAAATGTGCAAACATTATTTAAGAGTCTTATCTATAAAAAAAAAAACCAATCCTAATTTATTCCAAAAATCATCTAAAAGTGCAATCCTAATTTACTAACACACTCGGATGCAAGATTTGATTTTTTTGATTTTTATGTTTTTTAATGTTTTTCCAAGATAAGCAACTATATCTAAAAAATCAAGATATTCATCAAATGAGAATTAAAATAACTGAAAAATAATCCGTTGTCTCACAAGTTAAATTAATGGTTATTTTAACCTAAACATCATAACATAAAGTTCAAAATAATTAAAAATCCGATCTGAAGTTTTACGGATCAAATTAATAAATATAATGACTTAACAATTAAAATACTATCAAAATACCCAAAAATTAATATAATTTAAAAAATGATCCGATGTCTTACGGATCAAATTAATAATTACGATAAGTTTATAAAAAACCCTTGCGGTTAATGCCTACAATAAAACGAAAATCAACTCCCAATGTTCCAATTGATACAATAATAGCAAAACTTAAAAAATAAAATAACATAATATAAAATAAATGAAATATAAAATAAATGAAATATAAAAAAAATAAAAGGAAAAGTAAGCAACCTAAGGAAAGGGGGGCAGCAGGTTGGTCGGCGCCGGGTGGAGGATGACCGGCGTCGGAGCTCTGGTGAGGGCTGGCAGGCAACGACGGTGAGGGGCGTTGCGGGCGGCGGTGCCGCAGAAACTGGCACAGAGCTGCTGCAGAATTGTCGCACGGAGGAGGGGGCGTCGGACACCGGGCGGTCGCGGACGGAGGCGCTGCAGGGGCGTCGGGCACCAGGCGGAGTCAGGCACTGGGTCGCCGGAAGGAGGACGGTGGCGAGTGGGCTGTTGCGAGGTGAGTTGCAGGTCGCGGGTGAGGTGCAGTGGTGAGCGGAGACGCGGCAGGGGCTCGACGAGGGAGATCGGCGCGGCGACGTCAGTTGCTGCAGAGGCGGAGACGGACAGGCTAAATGCAGAACAGGTGCAGAGGCAGCGTCGCGGTGGCTGATGGAGGAAGGCTCGGGCAGCTGCAAGCGACGGGGCTGG
The DNA here is from genome assembly GCA_014182545.1 of Eucalyptus globulus. Lineage (NCBI taxonomy): Eukaryota > Viridiplantae > Streptophyta > Magnoliopsida > Myrtales > Myrtaceae > Eucalyptus > Eucalyptus globulus. The sequence goes on along the minus strand of CM024724.1, from coordinate 12,581,842 downwards.
CTGCAGGAGCGGTGCGGCGAGCCGGAGCGGCGGGCGTCGGCGCTGGGTCGTGGACGCTGGCGTCGGCGCTGGGCTGAGCAGAGGATGCGTCGCGGCAGGGGGCGAGGTGAGCGGAGACGTCACTTGGGCGTGCGGTGACTCGGCGTCCAGTTATGGCGTCGTGGGTCGGCAGCAGTGGTGTCGGTGCTGGTGCTGGTGCAGGTTGCTGCGACGAGCGAGCGGCAGGAGACGCCGATGATGCACGGCGGTGGCTGGCGAGGCAGGGCGCGGCAGTGGCTGGCGTCGCGCTTCAGGCTGGTTGCCGGACACAGAGACCGGCACGGGGAACGAACGGGGCTGCTGGTATGGCGGCCGGCGCTGGGGTTCGGCGACTGCAGAGGAGGCGGGACGCAGCACGGCGCGAGCTCACGAGTGTGAGAGATCTCCGACGGCTGGCGGGATGCTGGTGGAGCGGCGGTGGCGGAGCGACAGTGGCGGAGGCGCGGGCGCGGGACCGGCGCGGATGGGAGACGCGTGCGGCGGGTGTGGGGGAGGAAGACAAACAGTGACTTTGTTCTGCTTTTTTCTTCTTTCTTCTTTGTTTATTTTTATCTCTCTCCCTCTGCTCTTACGTTTCTCCGCCTCTCTCTGCCTTTTGCTAACTTTTCTCTTTCTCCTCTTCGACCAAGATGGACGAAGGCTTTTCCTTGCACAAATTTTCCTCTCAATTCTTTCTTGCACGAATTCTTTTCACGATTTTTTTTTTTGCCTCCGAATTCGCTCCCCCTTGGTCACGAAAATTGTGGCTCTTTTATAGTGATTTAGACGACCGCTTTCCATGGCAATTTTCAAGTTTCCATTTTCTGTTGCACTAATTCATAACTACAAATCAGAATATGATTTCACAATTAACTCAATTTTGCTTCGATTCATTCTATTTTGTAAAAATTCTTGTTCTCTATTCACCTGATTTTCTAATTTCTTCCACATTTACCAAAATTTGAATTTTATCAAAATTTCCTTTTATTTGCTCTGATGCGATTTTTTTTTTTTTATTTTTTTTATTTTTCTAATTTGCCAAAATTAAGTGTCAACACACAGATATGCCGGGAGAAGGCAAAGGGTCAGGGCTATCCCAATTTCAAACACTTTAAGAGCAAAACGGGTAGTGGAAAGCCTTGTTACATATACTCAAACAAGCCTGGAAAGCCGGAGTAGCACTAGCAGCATCTGAAGCTTACTTCAGTTTCTGCTTATGGCACAAGATAAATACATCAATCTAAGCTATATGTGTCTCCTTTCTCTTCACATGTATTATCTATCATAGTATGCCCCACATAAAATTTCCTCTGGGAAGGAAAGAGGCAGTGTTTGTAATATATTTCAAGATTATTCCTGGTTTTAAGGAATTTTGGAATCTTTCTCCCATGCTTTTGAGATTGAATGGCTCTTAATTAAAGCCAAGTTTAAAATGAGGTGCAAATAGACTATAAGAATGTTTATATTGAAAAAAATTAGCAAGATTCTTATGGCAAATGCTCTAAAATTGAAAAAAGATAAGGGATAAGAAAATTTATAACCAGTCCCATTAGCTTTTGCAATATTCAAAGACTTAATTATACCATGTTTGGTTTGGTATTTGCAATGGGCTTTGAGACTCTAAAGTCCCTTGACCAAATACAACCGCGTTTGGTTTCTTGTTTTTACTCAATTTTGGGAAAATACAATTGTATCTCCAAAGGGCTTTAAGGGCCTTTAATCCAAAGCAAGTCCCGTGTTGTATTTTCAAAATGCAAGTCTTGGCATCGATTACTGTTCATCTTCTCCGAAAATTGCCGTACGAAAAAGTCGAATGAGGGCCGACGATCATCGGCCAATGGGTTGTGCGACCCAGACTAATAATGTCCTGAAATGCACGACCCAAGCTGCCGCTTGAGGTCGTACGACCTCAAGCGAGGCCATCCGACGGCTAGATCCGACAGTCCAACGGCTATATCTGGCTGGTCGGTGACTAAACTTCAAAAAAGAATTACAATTTTTTTTTAATTTAGTAAAAGTATTTTACATATGCAATTTTTATCAAATGGCATTTTAGCCAAAGTTGTTTCTCAATATACTTTAAAATTACAATTCACCAAATGTTGTTTGCATTTCGGAAAACTCCCTTAATCCAAATGTATTTGCATTTTCCCAAAGACATTCCCTCAAAGCCAAACCAAACGGGGCCGAAGTCACCTAAATAAGACATAGGAGTTGCTCCTTTGGTATTAGAAATAAATTAAAAGCTTATTTGATTACTATTCTATTTATCTATTTTCGTGTTTTTTTGTTCCTTGAAATAGAAAAAAGAGTATTAAAAAATAGAAATTCGTTTGATAATATCAACTCATTTATTTATTTTTATTTCATGGAACAGATCAATGATAGAATTAGATTTGGAACATATATAAGTAAAAAAACATACTTTTTTTATTCCCGGAAACAATTACCAAAACAATGTCATTTTCTTTTTTTCTTTTTTTTCTTCCTTCTTTTTTCTTGCTTGTTGCCGGACATTGGCAATAGCTAGCAACCAACTAGAGATGAGGGCCAATAAGCTTGATGTTGTCTAAATCTTGTGAGGTTGAGCCTTGCCTAGCCACCGTAGGATTGGCTTTGCTTGGCCATGGCGAGGCCAACCTCATGGAGTTTGGTGATTTCAAGCCTCACCGGCCATCACCAAGGCATGATGACCAGTTAGAGAAAGAAGAAGAAGGAAAGGAAAAAAGAAAATAAGAAAAAAAAAAAGAAAAATCGCAGAAATTATTAAAAACTAAAACAAATTCCACATTACAAAAAAATTTGAGAGTTGTATTAAACACTTTTCTGTTATTATTATTATTATTTTTTTTTTTGGTAAAGACACTTTTCTGTTATTTTTATATTCTTAAAATATAAATTTTAAGGTCGTGTCAAATGCGTTTTTTTACTCAAAAACCCACATAGGGAAAAGAAATAAGAAAATTATTTTTGAATAGAAATTATTTTAAAAAACAGAAATATTACCATACGCAAAATGGAAAAGGGATGAAATGGACAAAAGAAAAGTTGAGAAAGAACAAAAAAAGGAAAAGTGGGAAGAGAGAATTGTTAAGAGAAGAATAGAAACGAGTGGAGGGAGAGTTCTTGGAAGCATGACAATCCCTCCTAAGAACCCTCCCTCCCTACGAAGGTAAGATAGATTTCTATAATCATGTCAAGATCAGTTTGCTAGTCTATTTTAGGAACTCCAAGAGAGGACATTAACCCATGCGTATGAAATGTCAGTTGTTACCAATAGCTCTCATTTCACGTGTGGTACAAAACCGGTTGTAAATTATGTCATTAATTTTTAGGAACTCTAGGTATGATCGTATAACTAATGTTCATACTAAATGTCGGTTGTTGTTACTGGAAGAATGTCACTTTTTAGTTGGTACAAAATTGGTATTTTCAAGGGGCTTTGGAACTCTAAAGTCCTTTGACCAAATGCAAATGCGTTTGGTTTCTTGTTTTTACTAAATTTTGGGAAAATACAATTGCATCTCCAAAGGACTTTAAGAGCCTTTAGTCCAAAGCAGGTCTTGAGATACTTTGGGAAGTTGTATTTTCAAAATGCAAGTCTTGGCATCAATTATTGTTCATCTTCTCTGAAAACTGTCGTACGAAAAAGCCGAATGAAGGCCAATGATCATCGGCCAAGGGGTCGTGTGACCCAAACTACTTATGTCCTAAAATGTGCGACCCAAGCTACCGCTTGAGATCGCACGACCTCAGGCGAGGCCATCCGACGGCCAGATCCGGCAGTCCAATGCCTATATCTGGCTGGTCGATGACTGAACTTCAAAAAAGAACTGCAATTTTTATTTTTTTTTATTTAGTAAAGGTATTTTACATATGCAATTTTTATCAAATGGCATTTTAGCCCAAATTGTTTCTCAATATACTTTAAAATTACAATTCACCAAATGTTGTTTGCATTTTAGAAAACTCTCTTAACCCAAATGTATTTGCATTTTCCCAAAGATATTCCCTCAAAGCCGAACCAAACGGGGCCTTAGAATATCCTGCAGACACAATTTTAGTGCAATAAAATCCGAAAGTTCCGCTCAGTCATCCTTCTCCCCCTTTTTGTCAATAGCCAAAAAGATACTAGATGAACCAAAATATTATAGCCTAACTATAGTAGGAAAGTTAGTCCAAATATCCAAACATAAAGTGAATCTAAAAAACATTACCCGCCAAACTGAAAAACAATCCAAATTTTCAAGAAATAATGCAAGCAAAGAAAGTTGTTTAGAGGGAAATGGTTGGTTTGGGTCAGGGTCTGGAATAGGAGAAGAAAATTTGGCTTCAGGAGGTAGTTGGACCAAAACATAGTACCGCATGTTCTTAATAGTGCGCTCCGTATTCTTCATTCTTGAATCCAACTCTTCAACCTGGTGTCTAAGGAATAGCTATAGATTCTTTAGATCTTTTTCCATAGCAACATTGTGCTCCTTGATGTTGAGTAAAGTCTAGAGGACAACCTATCTTTAGTACTATCAATAACATGTACATTACTAGGATTTACCTCAACTCCAAGTTTCATCACCATGGGAATATCCTCTCTTCTCTATCTATCAATTTCAAGCCCCCCCTCAATACTGTCAATTCCTTACCCTTTATCATGCGTATCTTTATCAATAGAAGGGTCGAATGTAGTAACATGTTGGATTTGCTCACCAGGAGAAGACATGCCATCGGTTCCAGTAGGAATTTGAGGAATGTTAATGGCAAAGGCATCAACATCATCTGTGTTTTCTAGAGCCTTGGGAAGGTCAATAGCTACATCCTCACAAATTTCTAGAGCTTTTGGAAGATCATCGGCATCATCAGCTACTTCTTCAGGAACTTATGGAGCCTTTGAAATATCATCAATACCATACGTGGTGTCTACAGGTATGTTCCCAGCCAAAGGTTCCTCTGGGTCTGCTAGTACATCTGCTTGACAACGCTCACCCTGAGTGGATGCCATGGTTTGAGAGGGATTGACTTCATGATCGTCAGCGAGTTCCTTATCCGCAATAGGTTTCCAAACCTCATGAAGGGATCTTTGGATCTGATGAATGCTTTTCATCTTGTTCTTCCAGATGTTGTGATCTTTTTCATCAAAGTACATAGGTCTTGAATCACTCTGTCCTTCCATAAGTCCTGGTACAATATTACTAGCCACAAAAATATCGTTGACTCAATAGTAATAAAACACTTCAATGAAGAGTAACCAAAACTCTGATACCAAAGGTGATATTGCGGAAATAAAAGAATTTAAACTAATATTATAGTGAAACAACTCTTGGTGGAGGTTAGATTTTATTGATGTGTAATTCTATCACAATTAATAATAAATAGAGTAAGGGATAAAGAATTGCACTTAAAAGATTATAGTGATTCGGCTTTTGCAAGCCTACGTCCACTTTCTCACACTAACAGCCTATTGGCTAAACTCCACAATGAAGAACCAAATAGATATTATAAGATTTGAGCAGTGGATACTCAAGCTCATGTGAATAACTCCTCACACACTCTTACCCCCTAGATGATTACACAATGTCGCTCACAGAGAGGAATGTATTAAATCTCAAACACTCTTCAAACTTTAAATTAGAAGCTTCAATTCTCTTGAGTTGCGATTGATCCTTTCAACTTCAAGATCTTCTTTTATACTCCTCCCAATCCAAACCGACCGTTGCACAAATCCTTAGGAAAATTATCAAGTCAATCTACTACCCGTTGGCCTGAATCTTGCTTAAAAGATCTGATTGCTTCAAGGTCGTTGAAGATAGAGTTTCCCAACTACTCTGCTGCCCATACAACAGTTTGGGTTTCCATAAGTTGAGTATTTCATATTAGAAAAATTGTTTCGCCTCAGGTATATCATTCTGGCAAAGTCAAATCTCCGAGAGATGTTTAGAATACTTTCCTTTTAGAACTACTTATAAGAAACATAGAAATCCAACCAATCATTATTAGCAGTTGCATGAGTATATTGCCGCATTCCTAATTGTTTGACAAAATAAATAAGGAAAGAAATGGCAACTTTGATTCTAATTGATATTGTTTGATTATTTTTCATAAGACTTTCCACCTGAAAATTACTTATCATCAAAATTAGAGCTGGCAAAATGGGTCATAAACCCATATGATGACCCATTTTTAGTTAAATGAGTCATATATGGGTCAAGTGAAGGTTAAATATGATTCAGAAATGGATCAAGTGAAAGTTAAATATGGGTCAAAAATGGGTCTGAGAAAGTAAAAAAAAAAAAGGGGGGGTCTAAATGGGTTATTAGGAAACCCACTTTAAAGTTTAAACCCATGGCATTTTTTAACTTTATAAAAAAAATTTAATAAAAAATTGAAATTATAATTATTTTTCATATTTCAATTTTTTCTTTTCTTTTTTCTTTCTTTTTTTTTTCCTTCCTTAGCCGGTGGCTAGCAGGGCGACGGCTGGCCGGCGACAAGCTAGGTGAGGCTCAAGCTCGTTGGCAGGGTGCCAACGATCGGCAAGGCTCGAGCTCGCCGAATCCGGTGAGACTCGAGCTCGCCGGCGTCGCGGGGCCTCGGCCTCCACCGGATCGGCGAGATTGAGCCCCACCGGATGCTAGCGAGCTCGATCTCGCCCGTGGCCGGCGGCCGGCCACCGGCCGGCGAAGAAGAAGAAAAAAAGAAAAGAGAAAAAGAAAAAATAATTATTAAAACTTAAAAATTATATTTTAAAAAATAAGAATATTTAAAAATTATATTTAAAAATTTTAAAAATTATTTTTAAAAGTAAAAAGATTTTTAAAATTTTAAAAATATTTTAAAAATAATTAAAAAATTTCCAAAATTTGTATTATATTTTTAAAAAAATTATTGCATAAAAATGTTTTAACAATACATTTTTTAATAAAAATTTTTTAAAATTTTTTAAAAAGAATTATAAAAATTTTCCATTAAATTTGTATTGCATAAAAATTGTTAAAAAAATTTTATGCATAAAATTGTTTTAACAATACATTTTTTAATAAAAAAATCATAAAAATGAGTTTTTTTAGGTTTCGTTAAAAATTTTCATGTTACAGTTTTAAGTTATTCAATGGTATGTTCACTTCAAATAAGAGAAGCATGTGTATAGTCTAATTTTTTTTATAAATATTTCAATTTATAGGTTTTTTAAAAAAAAATTTTTATTTTATTTACTATTTTTAATTTAATTTTAATTTTTAATCCAATTAGCATATAGTAGAAGTTGGTTTTCCTAGAATATTAATAAGTTTTAGCAATACGGGTCGGAACGTGTATAGGTCACTAGATTTACACTACAAGAATATGAGTTAAAATGAGTTAAATTGGTCAAATATGGGTCGACCTATTTTTGACCTGACCCATACCCAACCCGACCCACCATTTGCCACCCCTCATCAAAATCAAGGTCTTTACTCAGGATAAGTTTTGTCATTATTCAAAATTGTTTTAGGGAATATTATCTCTAACACCATTGACTATTCTCACTTAAGCCATCGTTGGCAACAAGGAAAACGTCATACCGTCACTGTCGCCGGCCATTTCCACGAATGATCCTTTTCCTTATGGAAAATGACAATTTTTAAAACATCCACTATATGTACATTATCTATGGCAAGAATATCTTCGAGTATAAGCGAATCTTCTCCTCTTGCATTACCGCCCCACTCACAATCCCAACCTTTTTGTTTTCATTTCATTCTACTTTATCATATTTTTATTTTTCTCAGAAAAAATACGAAAGTACACCTACCTTTACGAGAGAGGCCGACAAGACCACCAACCGAGCTTTTTGTCTTTTTTCCAAAGTAATAAAGTATTTGAAAAAACGGAACATGGGTATATTATTGTAGCTTATAAATGGGAAAAGAAAATAATATAAAATCTGGTATCCTAAAGTTCCTTTTTCATGTAATGTTAGGTGTTGAAAAGTTCAACTTCACTTCATCTTCCAGAAAACAATGCAAAAAAGCTAGGCTGGTCTTTCTTTTTCAAATCCTGATTTCATGTGCAGAAAATCGGGCAACTTTCAAGAACTCTTTTCCTTGTTTGAAGGGACAAAGAAAAGGAAAAGGGAGGGAAAAAGAAAATGAATCCGATCTGCATTATAATGGGCGGGGGCAATCGAGAGGACGTGCAAGGATGTGCAAATATCGGAATTGGAATGCTCGATCTTGTCTGGTCAGGAATGAACGTGAAATATAGCGATAGGATAGCGATCGGTTCTGCGAAAATGGGCCAGACACGTCCCAAAAGATCCCCCTGAATTTGGTTGTAAGCATGTCGGTGCCATTTGCATTACGAAAAGGGTGCGATTATTAGGATGAATCTTGGACAATATATCTCTTTCTCTTCGTTCATGCCCAGGAGCGAACATGGCAATCTAGGTCGGGTCAGTCTGTATTTGAAGTTGTGCGATGTCAATCGCCAGTACCGACCTGGTATTTGAGGTCAACGTTAATCATCGATTTTTTTTTTTATTTTTTTACTTTTTTGGTTTTCCGGTAGGTAGAGGGGCGGGACTGGGGGACGCGAGATTTTTCCCTGACAAGTGACTTTTTCATATTAATTTGGCACGGGGTTAAGTAAAAAAAAAAAAGTTAGGAAGAGAGATTCGTGATGAATGGGCTATACGATTAGATGAAATGGCCATCTCCTCTAATCTGATTCATAATTCCTAAAAGGCTCGATGAAAGCAATCGATCTGCAATAGACATTAGATATAAAGTCATTACTGCAACCAAACGTGCTATCAGTTATGTATGTAAAAAGCACTGAAAATATTCATTTTAGATAGATGACATATGGCTGAGCGGAGTATCTAAGTCTGCCATTCCCCTTAATTTCTCATGCTTAGATGGACCAAAGGATCAATCTTTTTTTTAAATCAAGACCATTTTCCAAAGCCGTTACCTATAGGCTATACGTGGAGTTTGATAGGCCCGAGTTATTGAAGTAACAATTTTAAAAAGGGCCATAAAGACTATTGATTATTCACTTCCTTGAAAAACGTAAGATTGGAAATATCTATTAGAGCAGGACTATAAGAAGATGGATTTTTTCCCTAATTTAGGGCCGTACTTTATAGGAGCAGTCTTCGACCAACCTTTGTGGAGCAGTGCAAAATTTTCTAAGAATTAATATGAAGTTAATAAATCAAATAGAGTATTCATGAATAAGCCTACTAGGGAATGCATGACAATCACCTGTTTCTATTCTAAAACAATTTTTCTATTTCAGATTTGTTTCTGAAATATAAATTCATTTGATAAAATTATTCCAATTTTCTATTTCTGAAATAGAATCTTGTTCCAAAAATAGGTTTGGAATAGAAATCATATTTCTTCTTCTCTAAAAAGAAAAATGAGAAATAAAAATTATTATCATCGTTCGTCAACCGGTCCTTTATCCATCGCCGCTAACCACCATTCATCAGTCGTCACCGCCGCCGCCGCCACCACCACTCGTCGTCGCCTTTGCCGCCGCCGGTGCCGCCGATCGCCACGATTGCTGCTCGCCGCCGCCGCCACCATCTCACACCGCCAATCGCCGATCCATTGCCGTCCACTAGTCCGTCACCGTTCAAAAAAAAGAAATTTTGTGTCGTTATCAAACGAATTTCTATTTTTAGAGTGGAAATTTTGTGTCGTTATCAAACGAATTTTTATTTTTAGAGTGGAAATTTTGTCTTGTTATCAAACGGTTATTTTTGTTTAGAAATTCTTCTAGAAATAGAAATAGAAAAATATATTTATCTTCTAAAAATCAATTTTTGGTCAGAATGGTTATCATTCACCCCCTTAGTATCCATCTTAGATGTTATATTCACCAAAGAATTACAGAAAGAATCGACATTGCTTTTTATTGGTTGTTGAGCTTTACTTCGCAAAATTGTTGGACTTGGAAGTAGACAAGGAAAAGTCATCTAACTAGATCGGACAAGCATGACTGACGAACTTTAAGCTATAACAAAGTTCAATCGCTCGAATTATTATTTTTTCTTTACCATTGCAAGCACGAAACTCACTATATTAAAAAATAAATTTAAGAAGAAACTCCTGGAAGAGGAAATAATTGTGCTTGAAAGGCTAAAATGGCAGGACCAATTAAAATTCTCCCATCCAATTTGAATTTTGTTAATAAGTGTCCCCATGAATTTGCTAAGGTATTGTTTGGTAATACTTCCGAGAATAATTGATTCTATTTTTTTGTTCCTCCAAAAAAAAAGGACAAATTCATTTGGTAAATTTTTTTGTTCTCGATAACAAAAATCCATTTTTTTGTTCCCAAAATAGATTTAAAAACAAAAAAAAAAAAAATAAATAAAAGTAATTTCTTATTTTCTGGAACAATTTTAGAATTAAATATAACTTTTTCTTTTTTCTCCTTTTTTTCCTTTTCTCCTTCTCTCTTCTTCTACTCCCATTGGTAGTCACCAATGACTAGCTAAGTGAGGTATGGCGAGCTCGTCAAAGCCTTGCTAGGCCAAGGTAAGGTTTGGCAAGCTCGCTGGAAGCTCACTTGGCAACTGTGAGCCTTGGCCTTGTAGAGCTCGCCAGGCCGCCATTGAAGCTCAACCTCGCCCAAGCGGCGCAAGGCTAGCCTTGCCTAGATTTAGTGAGGCCAAGGCTCATGATGGCCAGGTGAGACTTCAGCTAGCTCACCGGACCTCGCCCAACTAGAAAGAAGGAGGAAGAAGAAGACAAGAGGAAAAAAAAAAAAAAAAAAAAAAAAAAGGAAAAATATAACAAAAGTATTAAAAAATTAAGAATCCTACCAAACGCCTTTAAAAACTCAAAAATTATTCTAAAGAATAGAATAAAAAAAGCATTTTTGAACAAAAATTATTCCAAAGAATAGAATAATTATCGAATGCGCCTTAAGTGACTTATTAGAAAAAAAAAAAAATCATGCATCGCCTTTCTTGTGCTACTTGTAATCAATATAATTGGATGAGAAGAAAATTTTCAGTAGAAAATTGCGAAAGATAAAATCAAATTTTTGCTCATTTTTCCTTACAAAAAGTCTAAATTTTTTCCTTTATTTTAGATTGTCACTTACATTCGGTCTATTTTCTCTCTTTTTTAAAAGGAAAAATGACATAAAAGGTCCTTGACTTTTGAATTTACATTATCGTCCCTAAATTTTTAACTTGTTCATTTTCTGAATTTATAATTTGTCTAATATAATTCCTAAACTCCGATTTGTTGTTTAGTATGATTCATAAACTTTTAAACATTTTCTTATAATTTAAAAGATTACATTAAATATTTATCAATAGTTCAAAAATTATATTAAATAAATTAAAAATCTAGATATGGCATTATATATTAAATAAAAGTTCACGAATCACATTGTATAAAATTAAATTTTAGGACCATATTATACATACGCGATAACCCATTTTTTGAAACCTGATTCACGTTTCCTCAAAGTCTTTTCGGAAGAGTGGAATTACATCCTCGCCCTTTAGATGAATCTTCATTCCCAAGATAGGCGCTCTTGGCGTGAGCTACTTTATGGCCGCATGACGTGCGCACGTAGGTGGTGTCTGGGGGCTTCCCTTTGACGTGTTCACACATCGAGAGAAGAGAAGAGAAGAAAGGGCGAGATGATTAAAATATGAAAATGGCTTGGCAGGAATGGTTGCGTGCGTCTCTTTGTCTCTGTGTCCATCCCGACGAGGACCCATTTTTGAATCTCCATCTCCTAAGTATAAACAACAGAGATAAAAACGCAAAAATATCTCGTTGAATGGGAAAGAAAAATCGAAATTTAAAAGTCAGTTAGATCATTCCAGAACAGGATCCTGAAACCCTTTACAAAAAGAGCCCAAAACCCACGCTCTTTAGCCACACCTGTTCTGCGTTTAGCCTTCGAGAGAGAGAGAGTTAAAGAAAAGAAAGCAGAGCCGGCGATCATGGTGATGAAGGTCCACGGAAGCGTCTTATCCACCGCGGCCATGCGGGTCCTCATTGTCCTCAACGAGAAGGACCTCGAGTTCGAGTTCGTCCCCGTCGACATGCGAGCCGGCGAGCACAAGAAGGAGCATTTCCTGGCCCTCAACGTAAGTCTCCGTACCTGCCCACCCCCTGTTCGACCATTATCCTCGCAGATCTTCGGTCTTGCGGGGTCTGAATGTGCTCTTTCAAGAAACCCTCTTTCGTCTCTCTCAGATCTAACGTTTCTGGATCTCTCTGTGCAGCCTTTCGGTCAAGTCCCGGCCTTTGAGGACGGAGATTTGAGGCTATTCGGTAAGTCTTTCTGTTAGTGGTGTATTATACTGCGTGACCATCATGAAAGTTGAAAGTATTTAGTCAAAAGGGTGCTGATTCGATTGCTGATAGATCATGCGACCATGATGAAGGATCAAGTGTTTAGTCAATCTTTGAGTGTTCAATTCGTCAACTGAACAAGAAACAACTACGCGAAGCATGGTTTATTACATCTTGATTTTGTTCTTTGTGGTGGCAGAATCAAGGGCAATTACTCAATACATAGCTAATGTATACAAGGACAAGGGCACTCCCCTCGTGTGCGAGGGCAAACCCATGGCGACCTTGGGCGTGTGGATGGAGGTCGAGGCCCACCAGTTTGACCCGGTGGGGTCGAAGCTGCAGTGGGAGCTCCTGTTTAAGCCGATGTTCGGCATGGCCACGGACGCCGCAGTAGTCGAGGAGAACGAGGCCAAGCTCGCCAAGGTCCTCGACATCTACGAGGCCCGGTTGAGCCAGTCCAAGTACTTGGGCAGCGACTGCTTCACCCTGGCCGACCTCCACCACCTCCCAGTCCTGACCAACCTGATGGGGACCCATGTGAAGAAGCTGTTCGACGCCCGCCCCAAGGTGAGCGCTTGGGTGGCCGACATCATGGCCCGGCCGGCTTTGGCCAAGGTTCTTGCCATGAGGAACCAGCAGTGAAGCCCAGGCTCTAGTTTAAAATTATCTGGTGCTGGGGGACCATATATGAGTTGGTAATCGTATTTTGTTGTTGTTTCTGTCCTTTGGTCGATGTTTTATGTGGGATTTTCTCTGAAGGGTCGTCTTCAATCATCAAAGTTGGAGATGATGACCAGTCTGGTGTTTCACAGAACTGTACTTCTAGTTCTGTGATTTTCTATTATGAGCAATAAAAAGATTGGACAGATGCAGAGTCATGTTTCATGAGTCATTGGCTTAAATGTTTTGATGTTTTAGTTTCATTAGAGTGTAATGATTTCTGCGGGTGCCGGTATTATCTCTACTGATAAAAACCTCTCCTCTCAACACCTCCATAGGATGGGATGGCCTCCAGTTTCCCTACCAGTCATGAAAGCTTCACCCGCTTTCATCTGTTAAAGTACCATAGACTTTCACTGGACTATATTCATAGATGAGCATTGCCTTTACACAAAGGGATACCTTCCTCAGAAATTCTAAAATTCATCAAGCAAATGCAATTCACCTAAAACTTACTTTTAAATAGTACAATTGAATCCTAATTAAATTTATATGATGAACTTCTTTATTAAGTCATTTGATTTGACAACTAAAATTCTATTCCACCTCTTAGAAAGAAAAGAACTTAAATCAAAATACTTAATATTAATAGTTGACTCTGCCTAGCGTCACATCTGGAAAAGAATTAAAAATTGTATAATAAAAATTTAGAGAATAAAAAAAAAAAAAAGAGGATAAATAAAAATGAGAAGAAACCGGACTCCACCCACCCACTGTCCCTGCTTTGAGCTGGCCATTCGAGCTCCGTCAAGCACATCATCATGGCCACGACAAGTTTCTTCCGGATCCTGGCCACGGCTGCTCTTATAGGGTAGGCGCGTGCCAATTGCACAGTGAATTATTGATTTTTGCACACTACTCGTCCCTCGTCCCGAAGGCGGATCTCACGACATGGAACAGTGCATCTACTAAGAAACTCTCGTGGCTGGGAAATATCTGAGGTTGAAGTTACTCTGTCCTTTCCGCTGAAGTCTTTATTAACTTGATTATAATTTATGGGCCAAATCTGGTCACTTCTTTGCATGGCTGCAAGCAAATGACTAAAATGGTGGGGCCAAATGAAAATTCTCCTATCCAAATTGGACTTTCTTTAAAAGTGCTCTCATGAACTTGTTAAAAAAAATAAAGAAAATTATGCAGTTTTCAGTGCACCACTTTTCTCGTTTACTTATAAGTAGTGCATTGTAATCAAATTCAAAATTACCCACGGTGACCACAACTCATTGGAGTATTTGAAAATCCTGTTCTATGCCTCGCGGTAATGATTCATTTGGCATTACGACCTTTAATACAATGATGCTGTCCATAAATCAAATTATTTCGCATATTAGATTTCACTTGACTATCTACGACTTTATTAAGTGTGCCCGGGGTAGAAGTTTTGTATAAATGTATCAACATGCTATTAATATTAAGTTTTTATTTAAGTTCTTTTCTTTCTAAGAAGTGTGTTGACATATAAATTTTGACAACCACGATTAGTTGTTTATCATTTTAAAAAGGGAAAATCTCAAATAGAGACCTAAAATGGCCCCATTTTCTCAAAAGAAGACCTGAAATAGAATCTATCTCAAATAAGGTCCCAAAGCAGTCATTTAGTCTCAAAAAAGGACCTGACTTGTCGGTCTGCGAACTGATGCATTTTCAATGCGTATTCCGACGACCTGGTCTGGGGTATTTTTGTCCAAAAAATATTATCCTTTTTGTTTTCCTTATCATGTTCATCTTCTTCTTGATCTACCAATGGTTGTCCCTATTCATCGTCTTCTTCGTCGAAGATAGGCATTGCCCAAATCAAGGACATCGGAAGTAGGGAAGGGCCGGCGAAGGTTATGGGACCGGTGTGGGTTGGCCTCACCTGAGGCCAGCGAGGGCTCAACCCCTATCGCCGATAGCAGGCGTTGGCAGCGAGTGAGGGCTTGCAGGCCCTCGCCTACCCTTACCAATGGTCGGCGAGGTCGGCGAGCCCTTGCTGGCCTCGCCGAACTCACTGAGGATGAAATTGCCCTACAATGGAGTCTTCTTCTTCCTCCTCCTCTTCATCTCTGCTTCCCTCGCACAGAGCGACTTGGACATGCTCTTGAAGCCCAAAACCGCCATGGTCGGGCCTCCCTCCGCCACCATTAGCGACTACGTCAACTCCTCCTCCTCCTTCTCACCGCCGCCCTTTCCGCATTGCTCCTTCACCGAAGTCACATGCGACGCCGACTCATGGGTCGTCTCTCTCAACATCACATCCGTCAGCCTCTCGAGCTACATCCCACCCGAAATTGGCCTTCTTTGTGACCTCGTCAACCTCACGCTCGCCACCGACAACCTCACCGGGACCCTCTCGCCAGACCTCGGCAGCCCCACCTCCCTCCGATTCCTCAACCTCTTTGGGATCTTCCCTAGCAAAGTCTTACGGGCGATAACCTAGCTCGAAGAACTCCACTTGGGCAATGACAAGTTCACGGGGCCGCTGTCGCTAGAGGTGGCATGGCTCAAGAAGCTAAAGTGGCTCGATCTCATCGGCAATTACTTCACTGGCAAGATACTGGAGGTTTGCTCGCAGATGGAGAAGATGAACAGGGGGAAAGGAAAATGAAAAGAGAATATTTTTTGGACGAAAATACCCTGATTAGGTTGCCGGAATACGCATCAGAAATGCATCAATTCACTAGCCGGCGAGTCAGGTCCTCTTTTGAGACTAAATGACTACTTTAGGTTCTTATTTGAGACAAACTTCACTTAAGGTTCTTTTTTGAGAAAATGAAGCCATTTCCGGTCCTTATTTAAGATTTTCCCTTTTAAAAGTTAGAGATTAATTTTTAACCCATAAACAAAAAAAATTATAATTAAATTACATAACATGTAGTTTTAAGGGCACTTTTTTTATTATTATTACATATGCATTGTGTTGGTGACAAATGGATTTAATTTGATGGTTCTGAGCTTAAATTTAGCAAGTTGGACTAAGCCTGCGTTGAAATGGAATTGGCCCAAGCCCATTATTTTTTGATGACCAAAGATTAACTTATAAGAATTGGCGATTCAATATTTTTAGTGATATGATAGAGGATTTTTCGTATGTTCATGTAATATATTCATATATCCTCAAAAATGACAAGTGTGAGAAGGAGATATTACGAGCTCGTCTTTACAAGATTTAGAATTTGAGAAAATCCTATTATGATCTTGAATTTTTGGTAATATGTAATAAAAATTGATTGAGAATATTCTTTTTTTTTGCATAGTCTAATGTGGAAAGATATGAAGCGCATATAAAGGAAATCAAACAAGGCTAGAAGAGATGCGGAAAATAAAAAGAAATATTGCATGTGGGGTACATATTTCGACAATATATCTTCATGCATGTTGAGAAAGGAAATGTGAATCCGATGTGAAAAAGGAAATGAAATATTCTAGAAAGCCTTAATACCTCGCCCATAAAAGCCGCTCGCAAACGGACGAAAGAGGGGGCGGACGTTAGATTTTAAAAAAAGGGAGTTCTCTCTCGTTTTTTTCAACAGGTCAACAAAGGACTTTGTCCTTTCACTGACAAGGTGCAGAGGGAAAAGAAAGGAAGGACGCGAGAGAACAGAAAAGGAGGAGCCATTTTTGCATCTCCATCTCCTAAGTATAAACAACAGAGATAAAAAAGCAAAATTATCTCGTTGAATGGGAAAGAAAAATCGAATTTTAAAAGTCAATTAGATCATTCCAAAATAAGATGCTGAAACCATTACAAAAAGAGCCCAAAACCCACCCTCTTTCCCCACATCTGTTCTGCATTTAGGCTTCGAGATAGGGAGATAAAGATAAGAAAGCAGAGCCAGCGACCATGGTGATGAAGGTCCACGGAAGCGTCTTATCCACCGCGGCTATGCGGGTCCTTATTGCCCTCAACGAGAAGGGCCTCGAGTTCGAGTTCGTCCCCGTCGACATGCGGGCCGGCGAGCACAAGAAGGAGCACTTCCTCGCCCTCAACGTAAGTCTCCGTTCCTGCCCTCCACCAGTTCGACCGTTATACTCGCAGATTTTCGGTCTTGGCGGGTCTGAATGTGCTCTTTCAAGAAACCCTCTTTCGTCTCTCTCAGATCTAACGTTTCTGGATCTCTCTGTGCAGCCTTTCGGTCAAGTCCCGGCCTTTGAGGACGGAGATTTGAAGCTATTCGGTAAGTCTTTCTGTTAGTGGTGTTTTATATTGTGTGACCATCATGAAAAATGAAAGTATTTAGTCAAAGGGTGCTGATTCGATTGTTGATAGATCGTGCGACCATGATGAAAGATCAAGTGTTTAGTCAATCTTTGAGTGTTCAATTCGTCAACTGAACAAGAAACAACTACGCGAAGTATATTTTACATCTTGATTGTGTCTTTGTGGTGGCAGAATCAAGGGCAATTACTCAATACATTGCTCATGTATACGAGGACAAGGGCACTCCCCTCGTGTGCGAGGGCAAACCCATGGCGACCGTGGGCGTGTGGATGGAGGTCGAGGCCCACCAGTTTGACCCCGTGGCGTCGAAGCTGCAGTGGGAGCTCGTGTTCAAGCCGATGTTTGGCATGGCCACGGACGTCGCCGTAGTCGAGGAGAACGAGGCCAAGCTCGCCAAGGTCCTCGACATCTACGAGGCCCGGCTGAGCCAGTCCAAGTACTTGGGCTGCGACTGCTTCACCCTGGCCGACCTCCACCACCTCCCGGCCCTGACCAACCTGATGGCTTCACCTGTGAAGAAGCTGTTCGACGCCTGCCCCAAGGTGAGCGCTTGGGTGGCCGACATCATGGCCCGGCCGGCTTTGGCCAAGGTTCTTGCCATGAGGAACCAGCAGTGATGCAAAGGGGTCTAGTTTAAATTATCTGGTGCCGGGGGACCGTAACATTAGACCTGTTCTACCCCTTTTTATATGAGTTGTTAGCTGTATTTCGTTGTTGATTCTGTCCTTCTCGGGTCAATGTTTTATGTGGGATTTTCTCTGATGGGTCGTCTTCAATCATCAAAGTTGGAGATGATGACCAGGCTGGTGTTTCGCAGAACTGGACTTCTGGTTCTGTGATTTTCTATTTTGAGCAATAAAAAGATTGGACAGATGCAGAGTTATGTTTCATGAGTCATTGGCTTGTATGTCTCATCTTTCTAGTTTCATTAGAGTGTAATGATTGCGACAAGTGCTGGGAGTGTTATTATCTCTACTGATGAAAACCTCTCCTCTCATCATCTCCATAGGATGGCCTACGGTTTCCCTACTAGTCACGAAAGCTTCACCCGCTTTCAACTGTTAAAGTACCATAGAAGTTCACTGGACTATATTCATGGATGAGTATTACCTTTACACAAAGGGATACCTACATCAGAAATTCTAAAATTCATCAAGCAAATGTAATTGACCTAAAACTTTTAAATAGTACGAACTGAATCCTATTCAAATTTGTATAAGGAACATTTTTATTAATTCATTTGATTTTACCAACTAAAAGCTGACTCTACCTAACGCCACGTCTGGAAAATCTATGCCCTGCGGTAATGATTCCTCTGGCATTACGACCTTTACTACAACGATGCTGTCCATAGATCAAATTATTTCGTGTATTGGATTTCACTTGACTGTCTACGGCTCCATTGCGTGTGCTCGGGGTAGAAGTTTTGTATAAATGTATCGCCATGCTATTAATATGAAGTATTTTGATTTAAGTTCTTTTCTTTCTAAGAGGTGGAATAGAATAACCCGGTTGAAGCGTAATGATCATACGTCTGTAATGCATTGTATGTCCCAGAATAGGTCCCATTCTTCTACCCTTTCCCGGGAGTCGATGACTATTCATAGCTTTTACCTTGACACCAAAGAAGAGTTCGACCCAATGCTTTATTTCTGTCCTAGTTGATCCTGATTCGACATTAAAAGTATATTGATTTTTCCCCAATAACCGAATACTTTTGTCTGTAAATACTGCATATTTGATTCCATCCATAAATCGATTTTCTTCCCTATGAGTTCGAGTCTCAATAAGAATTGGAGTTCTTACTGTTTGTTCATATGTTATGATATGAATATACCACATCAATTCGTTATGTATGGATGATCAGATTCCATTGATACAGAGCCAATTCCAATAGACTTATTGTAGGGTCCCATTGGCGTGCATCCAGTAGGAATTGAACCTACGAATTCGCCAATTATGAGTTGGGCGCTTTAACCATTCAGCCATGGATGCTTAGCGGGGATCCTCGTACATGGTGAATAACCAAATTCCAATTGAAATGAAATCTTTAGGAGAAATCAATGCAATTTAGGAGAAATCAATGAAAGGACATCAATTCAAATCCTGGATTTTCGAATTGAGAGAGATATTGAGAGAGATCAAGAATTCTCACCATTTCTTAGATTCATGGACCCAATTCAATTCCGTGGGATCTTTCATTCACATTTTTTTCCACCAAGAACGTTTTATAAAACTCTTGGACCCCCGAATTTGGAGTATCCTACTTTCACGCAATTCACAGGGTTCAACAAGCAATCGATATTTCACGATCAAGGGTGTAGTACTATTTGTAGTAGCGGTCCTTCTATATCGTATTAACAATCGAAATATGGTCGAAAGAAAAAATCTCTATTTGACAGGGCTTCTTCCTATACCTATGAATTCCATTGGACCCAGAAATGATACATTGGAAGAATCTTTTGGGTCTTCCAATATCAATAGGTTGATTGTTTCGCTCCTCTATCTTCCAAAAGGAAAAAAGATCTCTGAGAGCTGTTTCCTGGATCCGAAAGAGAGTACTTGGGTTCTCCCAATAACGAAAAAGTGTATCATGCCTGAATCTAACTGGGGTTCGCGGTGGTGGAGGAACTGGATCGGAAAAAAGAGGGATTCTAGTTGTAAGATATCTAATGAAACCGTCGCTGGAATTGAGATCTCATTCAAAGAGAAAGATATCAAATATCTGGAGTTTCTTTTTGTATATTATATGGATGATCCGATCTGCAAGGACCATGATTGGGAATTTTTGGATCGTCTTTCTCCGAGTAAGAGACGAAACATAATTAACTTGAATTCGCGACAGCTATTCGAAATCTTAGTTAAAGACTGGATTTGTTATCTCATGTTTGCTTTTCGTGAAAAAATACCAATTGAAGTGGAGGGTTTCTTCAAACAACAAGGAGCTGGGTCAACTATTCAATCAAATGATATTGAGCCTATTTCCCATCTCTTCTCGAGAAAGAAGTGGGCTATTTCTTTGCAAAATTGTGCTCAATTTCATATGTGGCAATTCCGCCAAGATCTCTTCGTTAGTTGGGGGAAGAATCCGCCCGAATCGGATTTTTTGAGGAACATATCGAGAGAGAATTGGATTTGGTTAGACAATGTGTGGTTGGTAAACAAGGATCGGTTTTTTAGCAAGGTACGGAATGTATCGTCAAATATTCAATATGATTCTACAAGATCTAGTTTCGTTCAAGTAACGGATTCTAGCCAATTGAAAGGATCTTCTGATCAATCCAGAGATCATTTCGATTCCATTAGTAATGAGGATTCGGAATATCACACATTGATCAATCAAAGAGAGATTCAACAACTAAAAGAAAGATCGATTCTTTGGGATCCTTCCTTTCTTCAAACGGAACGAACAGAGCTAGAATCAGACCGATTCTCTAAATGCCTTTCTGGATATTCCCGGCTATTCACGGAACGTGAGAAGGAGATGAAGAATCATCTGCTTCCGGAAGAAATCGAAGAATTTCTTGGGAATCCTACAAGATCCATTCTTTCTTTTTTCTCTGACAGATGGTCAGAACTTCATCTGGGTTCGAATCCTACTGAGAGGTCCACTAGAGATCAGAAATTGTTGAAGAAAGAACAAGATGTTTCTTTTGTCCCTTCCAGGCGATCGGAAAATAAAGAAATAGTTAATATATTCAAGATAATTACGTATTTACAAAATACCGTCTCAATTCATCCTATTTCATCAGATCCGGGATGTGATATGGTTCCGAAGGATGAACTGGATATGCACAGTTCCCATAAGATTTCATTCTTGAACAAAAATACATTTTTTGATTTATTTCATCTGTTCCATGACCGGAACAGGGGGGGATACACGTTACACCACGATTTTGAATCAGAAGAGAGATTTCAAGAAATGGCAGATCTATTCACTCTATCAATAAGCGAGCCGGATCTGGTGTATCATAAGGGATTTGCCTTTTCTATGGATTCTTACGTATTGGATCAAAAACAATTCTTGAATGAGGTATTCAACTCCAGGGATGAATCGAAAAAGAAATCTTTATTGGTTCTACCTCCTCTTTTTTATGAAGAGAATGAATCTTTTTATCGAAGGATCAGAAAAAAATGGGTCCGGATCTCCTGCGGGAATGATTTGGAAGATCCAAAACCAAAAATAGTGGTATTTGCTAGCAACAACATAATGGAGGCAGTCAATCAATATAGATGGATCCGAAATCTGATTCAAATCCAATATAGCACCTATGGGTACATAAGAAATGTATGGAATCGATTCTTTTTAATGAATAGATCCGATCGCAACTTCGAATATGGAATTCAAAGGGATCAAATAGGAAATGATACTTTGAATCATAGAACGATAATGAAATATACGATCAACCAACATTTATCGAATTTGAAAAAGAGTCAGAAGAAATGGTTCAATCCTCTTATTTTTATTTCTCGAACCGAGAGATCCGTGAATCGGGATCCTAATGCATATAGATACAAATGGTCCAATGGGAGCAAGAATTTCCAGGAACATTTGGAACATTTCGTTTCTAAGCAGAAGAGCCGTTTTCAAGTAGTCTTCGATCGATTACGTATTAATCAATATTCGATTGATTGGTCTGAGGTTATCGACAAAAAAGATTTGTCTAAGTCACTTCGTTTCGTTTTGTCCAAGTTACTTCTCTTTTTGTCCAAGTTTCTTCTTTTTTTGTCTAACTCACTTCCTTTTTTCTTTGTGAGTTTCGGGAATACCCCCATTCATAGGTCCGAGATCCACGTCTATGAATTGAAAGGTCCGAATGATCAACTCTGCAATCAGTTGTTAGAATCAATAGGTCTTCAAATCGTTCATTTGAAAAAATGGAAACCATTATTATTGGATGATCATGATACTTCCCAAAAATCGAAATTATTGATCAATGGAGGAACAATATCACCATTTTTTTTCAATAAGATACCAAAGTGGATGATTGACTCATTCCATACTAGAAATAATCGCAGGAAATCTTTTGATAACACGGATTCCTATTTCTCAATGATATCCCACGATCAAGACAATTGGCTGAATCCCGTGAAACCATTTCATAGAAGTTCATTGATATCTTCTTTTTATAA